>VXCM01000089.1:90400-182843 GCA_014773175.1 Lucifuga dentata | reverse complement strand
TTTTTTTTTTTTTTTTAAACACTTTTACCATGGTCTTACTATAGTCTTATTTTATTTAATTTATTGTTTTTTACACTTTTACCATGGTCTTAGGATAGACTTTACTATATTCTTACTATACACTTACTATAGTTTTACTATACACTTATTATAGTATTTTCTTTTTTTTTTTTTTTTTTTTTTTTTTTTGTTTTTTTACACTTTTACTATGGTCTTACTATACAGTTTATTATAGTCTTACGATACACTTTACTATAGTCTTACTATACACTTACTATAGTCTTTCCTTTTTTTTTTTTTTTTTTTTTTTTTACACTTTTACCATGGTCTTAGTATACACTTACTATACAAATACTATATTGGTTTTTTTTTATGTATTTTTTTTTAAACGTTCACCATGGTCTTACTATACATTTATTATTTTTTTTCTTTTTTTATACTTTTACCATGGTCTTATAGTCTTACTATACACTTATTATAGTATTTTTATTTGTTTTTACCGTTTTACCATGGTCTTACTGTNTTACTATACACTTATTATAGTATTTTTATTTGTTTTTACCGTTTTACCATGGTCTTACTGTACACTTACTATACACTTACTAAGCACTTACCATAGGCTTGCTGTACACTTACTATAGTCTTTTTATAAACTTACTATAGTCTCGCTGTACACTTACTATAGTCTCACTATATACTTACTATAGTCTCACTATACACTATAAGACTAGTAAGACTATAGTAAAAGTTTCGTAAGGCTACAGTCAGTGTATAGTAAGGCTATATTAAGTGTTTTGTATGTTTATAGTAAGACCATAGTAAGTGTATAGTAAAACTATAGTGTATAGTAAGGCTATAGTAAGAGTTTTGTAAGGCTATAGTAAGTGTATAGTAAGGCTATAGTAAGTGTAAAATAAAAAGAATGTTGATGCTATGACTTACTGTTCAATAGCTTTTACACTGAGAAATTCTTAAGTTTGAAAAAAATTCAAAATTATTTTACACTTACTATACTATATTACGATACACTTACTATAGCCTTACGCTACACTTACTATAGTCTCACTGTACACTTACTATAGTCTCACTATATACTTACTATAGTCTCACTATACACTATAAGACTAGTAAGACTATAGTAAAAGTTTCGTAAGGCTACAGTCAGTGTATAGTAAGGCTATATTAAGTGTTTTGTATGTTTATAGTAAGACCATAGTAAGTGTATAGTAAAACTATAGTGTATAGTAAGGCTATAGTAAGAGTTTTGTAAGGCTATAGTAAGTGTATAGTAAGGCTATAGTAAGTGTAAAATAAAAAGAATGTTGATGCTATGACTTACTGTTCAATAGCTTTTACACTGAGAAATTCTTAAGTTTGAAAAAAATTCAAAATTATTTTACACTTACTATACTATATTACGATACACTTACTATAGCCTTACGCTACACTTACTATAGTCTCACTGTACACTTACTATAGTCTCACTATATACTTACTATAGTCTCACTATACACTATAAGACTAGTAAGACTATAGTAAAAGTTTCGTAAGGCTACAGTCAGTGTATAGTAAGGCTATATTAAGTGTTTTGTATGTTTATAGTAAGACCATAGTAAGTGTATAGTAAAACTATAGTGTATAGTAAGGCTATAGTAAGAGTTTTGTAAGGCTATAGTAAGTGTATAGTAAGGCTATAGTAAGTGTAAAATAAAAAGAATGTTGATGCTATGACTTACTGTTCAATAGCTTTTACACTGAGAAATTCTTAAGTTTGAAAAAAATTCAAAATTATTTTACACTTACTATACTATATTACGATACACTTACTATAGCCTTACGCTACACTTACTATAGTCTCACTGTACACTTATAGTCTTACTATACACTTACTATTGTCTTTTTTTACACTTACTGTAGCCTTACTATACACTAACTGTAGCCTTACAAAAGTCTTACTAGTCTTATAGTGTATAGTAAGTCTATAGTAAGACTGTAGTAAGTGAATATTAAGGTTACAGTAAGACTATAGTAAGTGTATAGTACATCTTTAGTAAGTGTATTATAAGACTATATTAAGTGCATAGTAAGTGTATAGTAAGACTATACTAAATGTGTAGTAACACTATACTAAGTGTGTAGTAAGACTATACTAAGTGTGTAGTAAGACTATACTAAGTGTGTAGTAAAAGTACAGTAAGTTTAGAGTAAGGTTATAAGTGTATAGTAGGACTCTAGTGAGTGTAGAGTAAGGCTATAGTAAGTGTTTTGTAAGGCTATTGTAAGTTTATAGTAAGACTATAGTAAGTGTACAGTAAGACTATAGTAAGACTCTAGTAAGTGTATAGTAAGACTATAGTAAGTGTTTTGTAAGGCTAAGTGTATAGTAAGACTATAGTAAGTGTAAAATAAAGAGAATTTTGATGCTATGACTTGCTGTTCAATGGCTTTTCAGATCAGGTGACAGAGCTCTGTACAGCGCAGCCAGAGCTGGCCTGAACAGAGGTATACGGGATGCTAAGGCAGACTACAAGAGGAAGATGGAGAACCAGCTTTCTGATAACAACCCACGGCAGGTATGGCAGGGTATACAGAACATTACAAACTACAGAGGCTATGAAGTGTCACCCAGGGGCTTAGATGTGTCGATGGCAGAGGAGTTGAACTGCTTTTTTTCAAGCTTTGAGACACAACAGCACATAGCCACTACACTGCTGCCTGCGCTTGCCCCCAGCCCCCCTTCATTCACTGTTGTGGAGCAAGATGTGAGGCGGGTGCTCAAGACAGTGAACCCCCGGAAAGCTGCCGGCCCAGACGGAGTGCCAGGGAAGGTGCTCAAGGCATGCGCTGACCAGCTCTCACAAATCTTTGCCTCCATCTTCAACCACTCCCTGTTAACAGCTGTCGTTCCATCCTGCCTGAAATCATCTATAATTATTCCTGTTCCAAAGAAATCCACCATAGACTGCCTCAAAGACTATCGCCCAGTTGCTCTCACACCTGTCATCACAAAGTGCTTTGAGAGGCTGGTTCTACGGCATATCTAAGCCTGTCTCCCTCCCTGCTTTGACCCACACCAGTATGCCTACCGAGTAAACAGATCTACTGAAGATGCCATAGCCACAGCTCTACATACTGCTCTATGCCATCTGGAGCAGCAGGGGAGCTATGTGAGAATGCTCTTTGTAGACTACAGCTCGGCTTTTAACACCATCATTCCAGACATACTGGTCGTCAAACTGCTAGACTTAGGCCTCCCCTCACTCACCTGTTCCTGGATAAAGGACTTCCTGACACATCGTCCCAGACGGTGAAGCTCGGCCCCCATCTCTCCTCCTCCCGCACACTCAGCACCAGCTCTCCCCAGAGCTGCGTGCTGAGCCCCCTACTCTATGCCCTCTATACACATGACTGTACTGCTGCCTACACTGGAAACACCATTATTAAATTCGCCGATGACACCACTGTGATTGGGCTGATCTCTGGAGGTGATGAGGTGAACTATAGGAATGAGGTCCTAAAGCTGACAGAGTGGTGCTCAGCAAACAACCTGTTACTGAATACCACTAAAACCAAAGAAATTATTGTCGATTTCAGGAAGAACAGGACGGACCTCACCCCACTCTACATCCACGGTGACTGTGTAGAGAGGGTCCACACTTTAAAATACCTTGGCATCCTCATCTCTGCAGACCTCTCCTGGTCTTCAAACACCACGGCAGTCATCAAGAAGGCCCAGCAGCGGCTTCACTTCCTGAGGATACTCAGGAAAAACAACTTGGATGGTAAGCTGCTGGAGACCTTCTATAGATCCTGCATTGAGAGCCTGCTGACGTACTGCATTTCTGTGTGGTACACCAGCTGCACTGAAGCAGACAGGAAGAGGCTGCAGAGGGTAGTAAAGACAGCACAGAAAATTGTTGGTCACCCTCTCCCCACCCTGGAAGACATCGACAACTCCCGCTGCCTCACTAGAGCGAGGAATATTGTCAAGGATAGATCACACCCGAGTCATCATCTGTTTGACCTGCTGCCCTCCGGGAGACGCTACAGGTGCATCAAGTCCAGGACTACCAGACTCAAAAACAGTTTCATCCCCAGAGCCATTTCCTTGTTGAATGCAACATACATCAATCCTACTCCCTGCTGACAGAGCAATATTAATTATTATTATTACTTTATGCACTTTACAATGTATGTTATATTTCATGTGGTCCTGCACTTTAAGGCAAAGCTCTAATCTCATTGTACTAGTACAATGACAATAAAGTCTGATTCTGATTTTACATTGAGAAAAAAATTCTTAAATTTGAAAAAAATTCAAAATGGCCAACAAAAGTAGGGGTTAGAAATAGGTGTGGCTTACAAGGGTAGATGCATCTTAGCCCAAGTAATACAGAGAAAAAACAAGAAATTTGTACGATTTTCAGTTCAGAAGTTATTGAAAAGTTTACTGTTGGCATGATAGTGTCACCATCAGGTCGGTTGATAACTCATTTTGTTCAGACGTCTTCAGTGAAGACATTCACCCAGTTTGGTTACAGTAGACCAATTCTTTCAGGAGATAAACTACATTTCATAGTACATATTGTAAAATTAGCCGTGCCTACATCTTTGACAGCCAACTGCAGTAAAACATTATAAAATATGAAAAAACTAAGAAGATACTTTTTCCTGGCTTGGTCAAGACATGCCACATGCAAATTTTGGTGATTTCATTGAGCAAAAACTGTAGGAGATATGAAAAAACTGTTTCAGAAACTATTCAAAATGGCAGAAATCTAGTCAGGCAGAAACGGGCGTGGCCGATGTGATTCAATCCAAGGAAAAAAAAGAATTGTGATTCTAGGACTTACGGTTCAACAGTTATTGACCAAAATACAGCAAAACTTTGAATTTCTTATTATAGTGCCACCTTCAGGCCAATCGGCTTACATTTTGTCGCCTGAGTAACAGTGAAGTTTTTGTAGCTAAATGACATTGCTGTGGGAAGATGTAGCCGTGAAGAGATTTGTGGACAACATATGTTTTATTTATATATACATATAAATTCATATTTAAATTATATTTTTCTTTATTCTTTTCCTTTATAATGAAGGCAACCTTCAGTCAATGTGTGTTAATTCTTACAGAGCACACCATGCCACTCAAAAAGGTGCTATACGTTCTACACAAAGTATATACTGTATTTAACCATGATCCACAACTTGCTTGTTAGTTCTGCAAGTATTGTTGCTGCGTCATGATTTTCTTAACTGGACAATTTTATTTCTACAACATCTTAAAAAAATCCGTCAAGACATAAACTAACAGAAATGTTGCCAAGACAGGACAATAAAACAACTCCTGCCAGGACTTGAACCTGGTACTTCCATGGACAGAATGGATGCGTTACCATGATACACCACAAGAGTTTGGTGTGAGCTGCTGCAACATCCTATAGGAACATAAAGCTCAGGCTGCTGCTGATGTTAAAGCCTCTAATGCAGCACACCGAGTCAGCCTGGAAAGCTGAAATCTGACATTTAGAGAAGCAGGAATGATTCTCTACAAAACAGCAGCAAGTTCTGGATGTCAGGTTACCAGTTCATATAAAAACACAAACTGCATGTGGCCTATTCTGACATCATCTATACAAGTGATTTGTTCCATAAATGTAGAAATCTGAGAAGAGTTTAGCNTCTGACATCATCTATACAAGTGATTTGTTCCATAAATGTAGAAATCTGAGAAGAGTTTAGCGTTGTTTGGGATGCCATTGCAGAGTCTCTTAAAACTCAAGAGTGACAATTTTATGCCAATAAAATTATTTGCAAAATAACTTTATTAGTTTACTTACAACTTTAAAACAAGGACTTTCAATTTCTGCACAAACAAACGTATCAGTGATTTTTATCCTGGATGGGTTTGGCCCATTCAGTTTCACCAGAGCCCCGTTTGCCAGAACATTTCCAGGTGAATCCAGACAGGTTGTTATGGCAACCTTAGCAAGGTAGCTACCTGCTACAGCTCACCTTGTCTGGTAAACCTGTACTTTGCCTGTTTCCACCTCCCGCGGCAAGGACGCGGGGTTGGATTTTGGGAGGCATTAATTTGGACTAATTAACATTACTCGCCATCCTGGCTCACAATTCAAATTTTCACCAAAAGATGCCAATTTCAGATTTTTAGGATTATATATCAATGTCACTGTTTACTGACAATTTTTTCCAAGTTAGTTGTAAAGTAGTTGAAGTTTTAATTATTTTTAATAATTAAAATTTCAAGTGACTTTAAGTGGCCAAGTTGAGCCACTTAAAGCCATTTTTGTCCATTAATTGCGAGAAATTCGTCCGAGAGAAAAGCATCCATAAATTGTGAGAAATTTCTCCAAGAGAAATGCTATAAGTAACATCAGCTTGTACTTTGGTCATTAAACATCAAGATGAGTTTAACCACTAACTGATTAAACTGACTTACCATCATCTCCACTGAGACTGATGCTTCCTTTTCACAGGTGGTTGTGCAAGAAATTCATCAATAAAATGCGAGAAACTCATCCATGAGAAATTGAGCCATAAAATGCAAAAAAATTGAGCCTTAAAATGCGAAATTGAGCCATAAAATTAAATTCATCCATAAAAATGGGAGAAATTTGTCCACAAAATGAAATTTNGAAATTGAGCCATAAAATTAAATTCATCCATAAAAATGGGAGAAATTTGTCCACAAAATGAAATTTGGCCAAATGTACTACTCTACCCAACGTACACCTGTAGCATAAGAATTAAAAGTTGTCACATATTGTGGTGCTTTGGTATTTGTGGTGATTTTAACTGTACGGAGTGTGTGTGTGTGTAGTAGCAGCACCACCACACATGTATCTCAAGTAAAACATGCAGCATAACATATTGTAGCATCCACGCCAACATCTCAGCGGTAACAAACCATGCCAACAAACTGCTAAACATGCAGTACCAACAAGCTGGCTAACACGTTAACATGCATGTCCACACCTACAACTGAACAGCCTGAACACACGCCATAATTTCAATTCAGCCATTAACAGCTCAAAACGGAATTTTTACAGTTCGTAATTTTCCAGCAGCAGTAAAACTCATTTGCAATATTAAAACCATTTGCAGCTTAGCATGAAGCACAAAAGCACTGCAACATGTTAACATACAAACAGTAGCAACATAGGACATACACAGCAAAAGGTAAAAAAAAAAAAAAAAAAAANCCGCCAAGCAAAACCAGCGATACAGACCAGAAGCCCAACAAACAATATTAAAGCTGTTAGCACACTGCTAAACATGCTAACACCCACACAGCAGCGACTAACAAAGCCGCAACTGACCTGCGAGCATGTTTGCTAACATGTCAACCAAGACTAAACACAGCAACTCAAGCAAATAACTGACTAAAACAACAATTTCAGAGTTCTACAACCACACAACCACAACGGCATCATGACCAAGACCAACACTACATGTTAAAACTAAGAACAGCCAGCAGCAAAATGATGTGAAGCATGAGTCCTACCTGTTCACAGAAGCTAGGTGTAATGGAGCGACAAAGCCGACGTTCAAGTTGTATTTATAAGGTTGGGCCCTACCCTAACTTATTGATAAGAACTTTTTCACAAAACTCACATTCAAACTAGTGATCAACTCTAATAAAAATAAATCTAATTAAAATTAAATAAAAGTAATTTGTAAATCTCACCAGAGCTGGATAAATTGTAAATATATTTGACCAAGTTTATTGATCTACGTATATGCTTGACTCTGTTGGTTTAGTCCATACCGCCAGTCAGGGNTGACCAAGTTTATTGATCTACGTATATGCTTGACTCTGTTGGTTTAGTCCATACCGCCAGTCAGGGCGAGCGGAAGGGCGGGGCCAGAGTAAAAGTACAAGTAATTGATTACATATGATTTATCACGAAAAAGAGTAAAATTACTGTTTATGCAACTCGGTACTTCCTGCATTATTTCATAATAAAAGCCCTCCAAGGAGTTCACAACAGACCGTAAGGTTTTTATTGTGAAGGAAAAGCAGGAAGTTTTGCGTTTCTATTAACTGTAACTTAACTATGATCTAAAATTGCAGATGTGAATGAATTAATCTGGCTAAATCGGTATTTATGCTAAAAAGAGAAACTCAGAGCAACAAAACTGAATAAATTATGTCTGTATTGTACTGATGGAAATAAGTTTGTGAAAATAGACATGAAGAGAAATTTACCACCAAAACAGTGCAGAAATACACGCTGAATTTGCATCAACAGCACACAACATTAATGAACGAACAGAAGAGAGAGAGCAATTAAAATGTGTTCAAGTATTATCATAAAACAGGGGGAAATAGAAGTAAAGGTGTGCTTGTTGGCCTAAAAGAGAACCAAAATATAAATATAGCCGTAAGCGGCAGTAAGCAGCGTCTGCGCACGTACGATGACTCCATGAATGATTCCGTTTTTGCAGAAGTCATTATGCAGATACTCACCAAGTTTGGTGACATAGACCTAATCATTCATGAGATATTACAGTTTTTCTCAAATAAGCCATGCTCATTAAAATTTGAAAGAATTGAGAAAAAAATTTTGATTCTACGATCTACGGTTCAGAAGTTATTGATGAAAGTTTACTGTGGGTGTTATAGTGCNAAATTTTGATTCTACGATCTACGGTTCAGAAGTTATTGATGAAAGTTTACTGTGGGTGTTATAGTGCCCCCATCAGGTCGGTTCCTGATTCATTTTTTTCAGATCTCTTTAGTGAACATGTCCATCAAGTTTGGTTACAGTAGACTAATTCTTTCAAGAGATATACCACATTTTGTAGCACAAGTTGTCAAATTAGCCATGCCTACAACTTTGTCAGCCAATTGCAGCAAAACTGTAAAGAATATCAAAAATCTAAAATGGTACTTTTGTCTGGCTTCATCCAGAGATGCTACCTGCAAATTTGGTGATGATTAAGCCAAAACTGTAGGAGGAAATACGAAAAAACTGTTTCACAAACAATTCAAAATGGCAGAAAATTTTTCCAGGCGGAAATGGGCGTGGCCTATGTAGTTAGATGCATATACTTCCAAGGAATCCAAGGAAAAAAGAATTTTGATTCTAGGCCTTACAGTTCAAAAGTTATAGACCAATNTTCCAAGGAATCCAAGGAAAAAAGAATTTTGATTCTAGGCCTTACAGTTCAAAAGTTATAGACCAATATATGTCAAAATATTAAATTTGTTATTATAGCACCACCTTCAGTCCAATTGGTTTACATTTTGACGCCTGAGTAGCGGTGAAGTTTTTGAAGCTACATGCCAAGTTTTGTAGCTGCAGCTTTTACGGTTTCTGCCATCCAGATACTTTTAGTGGAAAAGAAGAAGAAGAAGAAGAAGAAGAAGAAGAAGAAGAAGAAGAATCCTAACAATTTCAAGAGATGTTCCCAGCACTTTGTGCTTGGACCCCTAAAAAGGCCCACACTATAAAAAAAAAAAAAAANTAAAAAAAAAAAAAAACTAAAAATAGATTGTTGTTTGAATTCCATAATATTTTTTTATGGTGAAACTACTTAATAATTGCATTTTTGACAACCAAACCAAGATATTTAAGAATGTTGAGTTGAATCAATATAAACAAGTTAATTAAACTGAACTACAGGTCTTAACTGAATGAAGATTATCTGAACACATAACTGTTTAAGTAAACTGAATGTAACACTCTGATGTACTATTTACTTAAGGCGATTGTGTTAGATTTACTTAACCTCATTTAGTAAAAATCAATTTGGTGCTTTCACATTTACTTAAATCAGTTTTGTGGGACCAATTGACATAATCAAGATAAAGTAAATCCAATATTTCATTTTCTACAGTGTAGAGAGACTGTTGAAAATGCATATTTAAAGGACCATACTGGTGATTTTCCATGATTGAGCCCATTAAATGCAACCCGTATACATGTTGCATTACTGCCAACCATTTCCCAAACATATTACTGCAGCAAGTAAATAATTGCCTTGTTTTTCCTACTTTCCAGACATGCAAAATCACCAGTATGGTCATTTAAATAAACAGTCTGTTGGTAAAGTTAAAAAAGAAATTAGTATCACATGATTTATTCTGTTTGATCTATTATAAAGCTCACTGAAGCTATAACAAATTATTTGAATAACACTTTGCTGTATGAGGCAGCTCGTAGATATTCTATAAATTTTTGCTGCCATATTTATTTTACAATGGTGGAATTTCTGCATTTTGTATTTACAAAATGCATTCCCTGCATCTTCCTCTCCTCATTTACATACATTTTAAAGGCTATTTTTACCCGCCTAATGTGCATGTGAACAGAGGAAAGAATAGGGTTGAACACGGTGTTGATGTAGATAGTTTCCAACAACAGTCGTGTGTCCACTTATCCAGTTCCTCCCGTCTTTGCCTCTCTTCACTCCTCAGTGATTAATTAGCAAAGTGAGTGGAATCGGTCTATCAGCAGGCTGAGGGAGAGGATGAAAATATTTACAAAGCTCCCAGGAAGAGATTTCATTAGGAGTCTCCATGCGATGAGTCGCCTCCTCTCGCTTCATGCAGACAGTGTGGGAGTATTCTGAAACTTGACCCTGAATGTCAAGTCATGTTCTAAATACCAGTATAAAAGATATCAAGTCTTGCACTGAGCTTATTCTTAGAGGAATCAAACTCTAGCATATAGCCACTTTATAATATCCTACAACACATGAAGGCACCAAAGCATAAACTCAACCTACACACTCCTATAAGCATCAGCGTATTGGATAATATTTGTCACTTTTGCTGTATGTTGATTGGTGTGAGATATCCCGCTGCTGTTATTTCCTCTAGTTCTACTTGTCCTCCCTCCTCTCCCTCTCTCTCTCTCTCTCTCTCTCTCTCTCTCTCTCTGCAGGGGATGCACTGACCTCTGAAACACACAGTCTGAGCACCCATGGGGCAGCTGAAAGCCTCTGTGATTATCAGGGGAAAACAGTGAAGTGGATGTACTGTATCTTATTGCTAACACAGGCGCCTCGGAGTCCATTTGGTAATGATAAGGGTGTAAAATGTTAATTTTAGCCATACTTTGTACTTTGTAAAAGGTTCATGACTTGTGATTTAGTAATGGTTGCCAAATAATTAATTAATGCTTTATAGATCAGTAGAAGCCATTAATAAGAGTAAGTATTTATTGGTTGGCACTGGTTGAGATCACGGATACAAGAAATACAAGAAACCAAGTTGTGTTTCCTCTACAGCATACTGGGACTCACCCTGATGGACAGCGTGAGAAGCTCAGACAACAGGAGGGAACCCAGAGTAGAACCGCTGCTCCTCTGAATGGAAAAACCCCACTGTGGGGTCAGGGCATCTTTGGTAATCCTGGATGTCACCATATGGAGGTAATCTTGGCACATCAAACTGGGAAGAGACCACAGGTTATACCCAGAATACACTGGAGGGATTATATATAATGTCTGGCCTGGGAATGCCTTGGGATCCCAGAAAAGCTGGGGGACGTGGGTATGAGAGCAAAATCTGGGTTACTTTGCTTAGCCTGTCATCTCTGCGACCTGGATCCAAATAAATGAAAAATGGACTGGTGTAAATGTCAGTAATTAATGTAACCATTAATAAGGGGTTTCTCCACTGCAATAACCAATCTGCAATGATCAATGTTAATAATTGTTAATAAATGGATTTTTGGTCCAGATGCTCTGCAGCCATAATGATGAATTAAAAAACGTAAAAGTCAAAGTACTGCTAGAAGAGGATATGCACAACAACTGAGTTCACAACCTGTCAACCTTATTAATGATAAGTTCAGATCAATCAAACATTATTAGGGATATGAATATTAGTAAAATCCATACTTAACACTTACAAAAACTTTATAAAGTTTGCTTTACAACAAGTCATAACACCAACAATTATTAGTTACTTTTAAACAAATATTTTTTTTTTAGTTCCATCATTTTTCTATACCTGTTTGTCCTGTTAAGGGTCACGGGGGGAGCCTAGTCCAGGTCATTGGGCGAGAGGTGGAACCATTTTCAGTTTGTCCCTGCTGATTCCCAAATTAAATTTCACATTTCCTCACTATTACAGTGCATACATAAAATACAGCAAAAGTAGTTCCACAATTTTCAGATATTAAGAGGAATGAAGAAAGCTGACGCCTGCTCGAGTTGGTTGCAACAAAGTTCTTGACCTATCGCTTATGCTAGGCCAAGTAAGCTCAGAGTTCCAGAGTACGCAGAGAGCATGCAGGAACCTGATGATGAAGAGGGTGATGTTCTATATGACAGATGCAAGATAAAGCCTCCCAGAGTCTCTGATCTTCAGGTTATAAAATGTTTTTTGCAATTAATGTTCATAGAACTGAAGAGCGATGTTACGGCATTATGTGCTTGTCAAAGTTGGTTGTCTCCTTTTACTGAGTCATGGCCCTAATAACACAGAGGAGATGAAGATCTGAGGCAGTAATACAGAAAGATGTAGCAGTAGCAATGAGTTTATGACTTACAGGGGAATATGATGCAAAGGAGAAATGACTCATATTACAGTCTTTTTAGGTTTTCTTTTAAAATAAAGGTAATTACACAATGAATCAAATTATCTAACAGTTGTGGAAGAAATACTCTTTTATTTAAGTAAAACTGTCAGTGGAAAAATACTCCATTACAAAGAGTGAAAACAAAAAGTATTGACAGTAAAATGGGCTAAACTATCAAAGTTGAAAGTAATAGAGTTTAGTTTCACTGTCAGGTATGTTTTGATGAGCTATTCCAAAAGGTTGAGGCCAAAGCATTTGTGTGGACAGCCCAGGCACATGGGACCAATCAGGGTGGACGGTTCAGGTGTGGCTTGGGTGCGAGAGACTGGTTGTGTGGGGACTCAGGCGAATGATGTGGGTGCTAAGGACCAGTCATATTGACCGCTTAGGTGGGTAGCGGAAGCTGGGGACAGGTCAGGTTAGGACTGTAAGGCACAAGGCTTGGGTGCATGAGAGTGGTTGGGTGGACAGGTGGCCTGGGTGCAGCAGACTGGTTGGGTGGCCCGCTTTGGCTAACAGCCTTGGCCCACTTTGGCTAGTGTAACTGTTGCAGAGGTGGCCAATGGCAGAACTGCTACAAGGCTGGTGGTGGTAAACCTGCAGCAGTGGATAGTAGATTTGGCTCCATGACACTTGATGGTGGGTCTGTCTGGGGATAAGAACAGGTTTCAGAGCCTGGGTACACCAGCGTGTGCATGCAGTGGCCAGCTGAAGCTCTGCGGAACTGATTATAGCTACCAGCCAGGACTCCACGGTGCTGGCTGAACTGCTGATGGATCGACTGACAGCGGTAAGACAACTGGGTGGCTGGCAGAGACACAGGCAGAAAACTTGTTAATGTGGAGATGGACAGAGAGGTAGCCAGTGGAAAATCTGAGCTGGGGGCTGGCAGTGGAGAACGGGCCAACGTAGAAACAAACGGGAAGCTAGTCAGCAGAGAAACAGGCAGGAAGCCAAGAGGATAAAGCCACCTGTAAAACGCCACTTCCTTAACAAACTCCTGATCCCACTACCAAATGGCAGACAGGAGCCTTAATTCAGAAAAATCTCTCTAGCCTCAAAGTCATGCCATGAAAACGACCAAATACTGAATCTCAGATAAACCTTGAGAATAGTATTTTAGCCACTTTTCTCTTACTGGAATAGTAATCCGTGTAAGAGATTCTACATGTTTTAATTGTAATTAAGTATAATTATTTCAATGTAACTGCCACGTTTCATTAATCTGAGTATGAATTAAACTAACAGGATGCATCGATGCCATAATCTGCTCTGTGAAGAGAAAGGATTAAAAGTTTACCATTTGCTTTTTTAATGCATTATACACGGATTCAATTACAAATCCTGTTGTAACAAAGAATGTTTATTTGCGATATGACAGGGCCTTTTATGAGTAAATAGTTTACAATATTTCCTCCAAACACATCTGTCAAAGACTAATCTGTTTGTTACTACAGAGATGAGGACATGACATAACATCGCCAGCATGACGCGACTCACCCTTTTCCCGGAGGACGGTTGTGTTTATGCGGTCTGGACGGCCCCAGAGTTATTGACTCAGCTGAGCCCAAAGTCGCCATCAGATGCAGAGAGGAACAGTTTCCCTGCAGGGGTGTAAGGGGAAGTGGGTACAAGCTGAGATAGTGTCCCCTCTTGGATAGACTCACAAACCTCTTGAAAGGGGAATGGAATGGCCAGAAGCTATTAATAGATATTGATCATTATTATTTCTTTAATATTTTGTACTTAATTGGAGTCCACTGTGATATTTCCCTGCTTGATCGGGGTTCTTTCAGAGCTCAGTCCAGCCTTAAAAGCAAAAGAGGTCGAGGGTGAGAAAGAAAACTCACTGCTGTTCACATGCTGTTTACATAAGGAAAGTCTGGCTGGGGATAAGAACAGGTTCCAGAGCCTTGGTACACCAGCGTGTGCGTGCAAAGTTATGCATACACACACATACACACACACACAGTCACACACAGGCACCAAAGTTGAGTTTTTACTGCATACACACCATATAGGGATAGCCAGACTGTGCACGTACCCACATGAGCACATAGAACCTTGGAATTACTGCAGTCGCAATCATTTCAGTACACTGACAAAAAAAAAAAAAAAAAAAACTACTTGAATGAAGCAAATTATTGTCTAATTTTGCAAAATTTTCTTATGTCAAGTAAAAAAAATAAAAAAATAAAAATCTGCTAATGGTGATAAAGTGAAAATGATGAGCTTTCTTGAAACTAGCATTCAAATCTAACTCCAAGAAAACACTATCTGACCCTAAAATTAATAAAGAATTCAATTAATGCCTGTTTAGCTTCTACACATAATGAAACTTGACAAAATGTAACTTAAAGGTGCTTGAAATGAGAAATTAGGCCATTTTAGGAATTAATTTCCTCAAACAGGGTTATGAAATCAACAAACAACAATCAACATCCCAAACAGCAATCAGTTCAAACCACTTATAACACTTGTTTGTAGGCAGAGGAAAATACATGAATACTTTACGGAGACAAATCAGACCAATTATCTCAAAAGAGTTAAATAATTTGGTGCATGTGGTACTCGAAAAAAATCAAATCTTGAGACTTCCTGTTTTTAGAATGTAAAGTAAGAATAAAACAGTAATGAAAGTGAGAATGAGACGTCACAAAGCTGTGCTGGTGGAGTTCACCAGAGAAAGTTTTAGAAAATGAGACCCTATTGGAAGAAAAACATATGTATTTATCGTCACAAACAAATTTATTTGTTTACTAACTTACAATCTGTCTGAGAGGTCTGAGTCAAACGACAAATTAATTTAATAAAGAGAATCAAACCTTAAGAGCAAATATTCACTTCCTTGCTTGAAGGCAACATTACCTCTTCCTCCATTATCTGAGTCTATAATGTTCTTTCCGCTGAACACAAAGTACCTTAAGGAAGCCGGCAAAATATGTCTGCATGACAGCTGACTGTTTCATTGAATTCAGATTTAATCCTTGGAGATAAACCTCACAGGCCTGCGTGACCAAGAAGTGCAGATGTCTTATTTTTCCTCTATAGATCTAATAAAAAGCCTAAAATATTCCCGGGAGAGGTTAAACTGAAGAAGAAACAGCAAACCTCCCTCAGCAGCCCCTTGAGCATTTTCCCATCCCTCCCTGTGTGGAGATGGAAAAGGCAACCTTGGGGAGCCCAAACCTAAACAATGTGACTCTCAGTGGCCGGTTACAGGCCTTCCCACCATTTTCCCCAATCTCTTGGACACTTCCTGTTTGTGTAATAGATTTGTTGTCTTTGACATATCTGTTCTCTTGCCCGGATCAAGAGGAGTGTGGTGGCTATAATTTTACATCTTCAGGGTCGACCTCAGGGTCAGCAGTTTCCGATGTGAAGCAGGAGTTGAAACTGAAGTTACAGGTTGTACGCATATTTCTGACTCCCTGTGGCAGAGATGGGAAGTAGCTAAGTACATTTACTCCAAGTATTGTACTTAAAGGATCATATCGGTGATTTTGCATTTTGAGTCTAATAAATACTACCTGCATACACATTATGTTATTGCCAACCATTTTCTAAAACGTAAAACTGTATTTTAGTTTTTGTGTTATTTTGCCAAATCACCTAATCTTTGAAAATCAAATATTCAAGTGATAAACCTACTTTAAAATTCAGTGTTTCTCCCACTAACACCTTTGCACAATTGTAGAGGGACCCAGTCATTTTAATTTCTCAGTAAAAGCAGTCTTATCCTGGGACTATATTCCCCAGCAGAGACAAACATTTTCTTCTGTTTAGCTCCATGTTGAAAAGCTAAAATTATGTTACTTAAACAAAAAAAATTAATTGATATCCTGTTCACTGTGATGAATTACGTATCTCAAACATTTTCCAAGTCTCTACAAATTGATTTTTATAGTGTACTGGAATGAACTGAAACCACCAGCAGTGTGGAAGGTAGGAAAAACAATTCTAATATTTACCACTCCAGTATGTTTTGGAAAATGGTTGGCAGTAATGTAACGTGTATGCGGGTTGTATTTACTGGGCTCAAACATGTAAAATCACCAGTATTATCCAAAGCAACATACAATTGGGATGCAATACATAAATACTAAATACTTAAATTTGAGGTGTTTTCCTTTTAGTGCTAATTTCTTCTTCTACTCAACTATATTTCAGAGGGAACTAATGACCTATTTATCTATTGCAAACCTAAAAGAAGTTGAAGAATTTACTTAACTCCAATTTTAGATGAAAAATGTCACCAATTTGGGGGATGTTTTAGGACAGAAGTAAAGAATTTTCTTTATTTCATTCCAAACTCATTTCTAAAGTCAAATACAAGATTAATCATCCTGTCTGATTTTCATTATTGATGCAGTAGCATGTATAGATAAATGACTTGAAATTATTTCTTCTCAGTATTATTCTTATTTACTTAAGATGAACTCTGAATGCAGGATTTTAACTTGTAATGGAGTATTGTTCAATTGTGGCATTAGTATTTTTCCTTTAATAAAGGATGAGCATTTCTTCTACAGCTGCCCTACTATATTTGCAGACTATTACAGTCACAGTAAGCCACTGTAATGGCACAGTTGTTGTGTGACTTTCTCTTTGTCTCTTCCTTCCACAGATTCAGGCTCAATCAACAACTCTAACAAGGCAGGTCCATTCAGTGTGAGAGACGCAGTAAATATTTTCAGAGCCTTGACTGCACCAGAGGGATGTGTCGGAGCTGTCCTTGACACCTACGCAGCATAGAGAGAAAATAAAAAGCTTGTTAAAGTCATATTGGACGGTCCCTTGTGGGCCATCAACGAATGAAATATACTGCTGGATGTTTAGGACAGTCAAGAACCAAAGAAATGAGTTCTGTACGGATGGATGTTTGTTAGCACTAAGTGGCCGCTGGATAAAGTGAGACATATTTAAAGGTGTCATGGTGGCTCACTAGGTTTGGTTTGCATGATCTGAGTCTGTCTATCTATTTATACTGCAAGCCACAAATCTTTATATGTTACTGGACAGATGAAACATGATGACATCCCAGAAAAAATGTAAATCAGCTAACGATGTCAGTCTTAACCAACAGGCACTTAATTTGCTTAATGTCATGTAATAATCACCACAATATTTTTAATATAACCATTAATGTTAATGGGGTTGTTATTTAAGCTGAGAAATGCCTTAATCAACACATTTCTACATGTTTCTACATGTTTCTCTTCTCTCAGTATGAGCTCTGTATTTTAAAGCATGAAAGTGTTAGAGCCGGTTTAAGAAAATCAAGTTTTCTAAGCACTCCAAAATCTAATCAGATCCTTTTCTCCAGTGATTCCCGAAGTTTAGAAACAACATCACTGCTTTGATGATCAGTATCAAATAACTTTCAATGAACTGTCTGATGATACTGATTGATTGATTGATTGATTGGTTGATTGATTGATTGATTGATTGATTGATTGATTGATTGATTGACTGACTCATTCATTCAGGCTGGCTCAGATTCACTTTCAGAATTCAACATTTATTTTAGGTCTATTTACAGTAGAGTGGGCCAAGTCACGGAATCATAATAATAGAGTAGCACAATAATAGAGTCAGTCTTTCCATCGAATTGACAGAACTTGCCGGAAATGAAAGACTTTACCCCACTGATTATTGGCTCAATTTGCCTCTCAGCATGTTTGAGACAAATTGAAAATAAAAGGAAACAATCCCATAAGCCATTGCAATGCTTTACAACTATGTTGAAATCATATTTGAGCACCAGTGTATTAAATGTAGCCTAGGCTATTAAACATGCTAAGCCCTAAGCTATGTCTGTACTGTTGCTGCATGTGCTGCCTTACTTTGGTGGAATTCAACTTGCTTATTCTCTCTGAAATTATTTTTCATTTTTGAGAATTCTCTGCTGAAACTGATGCTTCCACAATATAAAATCTTGTTTAAAATGTGTCTGCATTTTTATTTTCTACTTGACATGCATGTATGAGAACATGTTGCATTATCTAACAGTTTCATCTCACCAATCCAAACTGCAGCATAACTACATGTTTTTTATGTTATTGCTTATTTCTTCCATTTGCCATCCATCCATCCATCCATCCATCAGGTTCACAAACTCACTTTATTTAGAGTTTCCAGTTGAATTATAACATGTAAAGATGAAATATAATAATGAGGTTAATGCAAATACAGAAGAGTTTGTTATTTGGTGATAAAAGTTTTAAATAGCCAGAACGATTACGGAAATGTACAAATCATTCAGCGCCCCTGGTGGGTCCTTATAGCGCCCTAGAGAACGACTTGGGGGAGTTCACATAATTGCTCTTGAGCTACTGTTTTTTCAAGCGATACCATACCATTACCATACACCATGATGGGGGACACTAAGATGGTAGATATGGTTAGTAAATGGTTTGATCTGCAATACTTGCTCATGTTTTGAAGGAATGAAATATATTTTTAGAGGAGTTACGTTTGTTCTTGCCACACAGTTGTCGTCAAGCAGTTTACAGTCAGCTCTCAGTCTGCAGACCTCACAGAGTATTGTCTTTCTACAGCAGGTGGCCACAAGACCGTTTGGCATTTCGGTGCCCATATTTATCTGAACAAAAAGGTCTGCCTTTCCCCGCAGTGTTCTTTACTGCCAATAATTACCTCAGTCACCAATTCATTCTACTACAGCTTAAGTGCAAAAAGCTAATCTTGTTAGAGTGATTTGATTAGCAAAAGCATTGAACACTCTCACACCTCCAGGGTATGAGCATTTTCAAATGAATCCTGTTCTCTTGTCCTCTTTCTGGCCTTATGCATGCAACAATGGCGTATTACCCCAAACTTGCAAAATGACCTTATTTCCTTGGCGCTTTTACAGCTGTCATCAGATTCCAAAATGTTGCACAACATAAATTTAGAAACAATCCTGGAATGTTCATTTGTTTTATTTTTTACAAGCCTCCAAAGAATAATTTATTATGAATGAAGCCATGCTTCATCCAGAACACGAAGCATGACATTGTGACCAACCAACCGCAGCCTGAAACAAACACTGCCCATTCATTTTGTTATGATATCTCAAAAGGTAATTCTATAGGAAATTTAATTCCCCAGCTAATATTCTCTCTCCAAATCTCCATTTTAAATCATTACCATCTGTTTCTGCTTGTTCTTGGGGAGTGTAAATCAATGTTGAAGCGTGGGGTGTTGCAACAACATCCTGGCCCCACTGAGAATTATTTGTTTGGTGGAAAATACAGTTGGAGATTTGGAGCTTGATACTATAACTCTCTCTTCACTTCCTGAAGAGTCTCGTGGGTTAGATGGAGATTGTTGATAATTGTTGTGACGGAGACCAAACCCGTGTAGACAATTTGATGCCACACATGCTCATCTGCGTGACAGGATACACAATTCTCAAAGACCCCTGTAATGGATTATCCTTATCATTCACAGTAATTGAAGACATAATGGAGCCTGATCATAATCCCCTGAAGGTGTAAATGGCTCTGCTGCTGTGTTTCAGGGGAAAGGTCACATACAAAATGACAGGTACAAAGACCGAAGAGGACTTTGAAACATGTCATACATTTTCGAAGACATGGAGCAAGCTATTAAACCCCTCAGCTTTATACCTGTTGTCTTATGGCCCCATGTGACCTCTAAAGGGCTGTCAGCCATTGAAAGCTCAACAAATGTGATTATTCTTAATGACCAGGTCACACCTGACTGAGCATAAGCCACAAAACAGGACCTCCACTTACCCCAAAGTGTTTGTTTTTCCTTTCTGTCCTCATTTGTCTTTGGGTGTTTCGGAGCACAGATGATGGGTTTCTTCTCCGTGAACACAGAGATACAGAAACTGAGGCGATTTAGGGGATGACAGAAATGCTGCCTCATCCGTCAATATCCATCTCCACGACAGCAGCGATAGTGGACAGAAAAGACAAGACAGGTGAGGATGTGACCTACTTCTCCGCACCTGTCAGGACCCTGAAAAAGAAAAAGGACATCTTTAGGACACAAGCTATGTGTTTGATGGATGTTGGCAGTTGGTAAAAATAGAAATTCCTTCTTATTACAGTTGGGTTGCACAACCTGAAGTTTGCAGGGTTCAAATTCTTCACTTTCATGCTAATCAAAATTCTTTTATTTATTACTTTCACGCATGAATTCATTCCTCGTTGGACACATTACGTAACTTCCTCAATCACACAAACAGACGCTGCAGTTCCAGCTTGACTGTGGGGAGTTGTCAACCAAGTCACCATGACACACGTACACACACATTCACACACTCCAACAATACATCCACCTTTTACAAAGGCTTGACAAATGACTGACAGCTGAATCACACTGGAAAAGTGAAATGTTCCTAAGAAGCCCAGCAAGGACTGAAAAAGAAAAGCAGTAACTCAACTCTCCAGCTTCACCCCACCAATTCCCCCTGTCCTANACCCCCTTCCCGATACACCCTGATCCAAGCCAAGGGCAAGCTTGTGGCAGCTATTAATACAGTGTGATGACAGGTCCAATCACAATCAGAGCCTGGCCATTCTTTTCATGCTGTGGAGAAGACAAGGGACAGGGAACTGTCATGAGATAAAATATTAAACTATTCACTGAAAAAATCTACTACTAGAAACAACAAGTACACTGTTGTGCAATCTAATAATAATAATAATAATAAAATTCCAGTCTCAGGTAAAGAAAATCAGCCAAAGGGATGAGCAAAATTTCTGGATTTATGGAACTGGCAGAGAAAAAAAAAAAAAAAAANAAAAAAAAAAAAAAAAAGAAAAAAAAAACTAGCTATAGAAAACACTATCTGACCTTAAAATTATTTTCTACAATCAAGTAGTATTTTCTCAATTGTATTGCAGTTCTAGTCCAGTCTTGCATTATTCTGTCTTGTTTCAAAATACTAATATTAATTTCTAGAAAATTCCTGCACAAGTTTATTTGTACTGGAAACTGAAAATAAAATACTTAAGAATTAATTTTGATTCTTGAAATAACCAAAAGTGTTTTATCTTCTTATTTCTATGGTTGAGATATTCATCAACAATCCAGTCAGTTTCAAATTCATTGCTAGTCAGCTTTATCTGAAAAATGGACTGAATACTTTAATAAACTGAATCAAGATTAATTATCTAAAAAGTCCAACAATTTGGCATATATAGAGCTTAGATAAGTAAGAAAAATAAGAATGAATCATCTTAAAACAAGATGTTGAGACTTTCTTAAATTCCTTGTTTTGGCATTAAGACCACTGATTGAGAAAAGAAAATAAGAGAGAGAGAGGAAAAGAGGTATGAGTTTGACATTTGTAAGGACTCTAAAGTCTGTTTAATTAACCAAATATCTGGATAATTAAAGTGTAACATTAGAAGGAACACACTAAAAGGCTGTGTAACAGGCTGAGTTTCAGCAGTTCTCCCTGTCAAAAGGACAATGGACAGAAAACTCCATGAAGTTTGTGCAACAGAGAAAGTGACTGATTAAAAGCAGACATATGGAGAGAGAAGAAAGTGAGATGGTGCATGGGGAGTAAGGAAAGAGAAGAGGAGGAGGAGAGAGGGGAGAAGGAGGCGGAGGAGAGGTGCTATTGTGTAAGATCGTGTGTGTTTGTTTGTGTGTGCTATGGGCTAATGCCAGGGGGAGACGGGCTGGGACAATATGTAACTGAGTGGCTCAGGTATAATTCATTCATCATTGTAGTGTGTGTGTTTGTGTGTGGGGGGTGTGAGTGTGTTTGTGTGTCAGACAGTATTCCTGCTTGTCTCGCTCCTCCAGTTAAGTTTAATCAGAGGCAGTCACCAGTCACTGGCACACAGCAGTGGTCTCTCTCTCTCTCTCTTTCTCCCTTTCTCTCTCTCTCTCTTTCTCTCTCTACTGCTCTGAAAGCATCAACAGCCTCCTGGTTCAGCACCACAGGTAAGACCTCACGTTACATCTCATCAAGATGCTTTACCAATTTTTAATAATTCATTCTCCAGCTACTTTGTCAAAATTTGGCTTTCTGTGATCAATTTCATAGTTACATAAGTTGTAACCCATGTTAAGGCTTCTTTTGTTGAAATCTGCTGATGTTACCTTGGGAACCCTCATATGTAGCTAATGAATGCAAAGAACAAAACCACAGATTTGTTCAGTGCCACCTGTTGATGCTGTTTGTTTTAGTTGCTCGTGTGAAAGTCCTGTTCAGGCAGAAAGTAGCTTTAAAACTGCAAAAGTTGAGAAAAATCCAGCGCTGCACAACAGGGATGTAGTCCATACAAAGCTGGCATTCCCGATCTCATACCCCAGAAGAAAATTGAATCCACTTCCTGATAAACATTTGCTCCGTGCTGTTCAATAATCCTCACTTATGAAGGACTCAAGCTCCAAGAGGCAGGGAAAGGGGAGATGGTGGAAGAAAACATGGTTACTGTGGGGTACCAGGGAAGGAAAAAAAGATAAGGATGTGAAAAATGAACGGAGCTTAGAGCCAAGAGGGTGAAATTTCTAAACACTGTCAATGAGAAAAGGAATGAGAAATGTTCATGATATGGAGACGAGAAAGAAGAGAGAGAAGGAACTGTTGCTGCACAGGGTCAAACAAGATGTGGCTTTTTTTGTGATTAAGGTTTTAATATCATGTTTCGCTTTTAAAGATGAATAAGTGGATGTTTTTATGTTAGAGACAAAAGCTGCTCTGTGGGCCACTGATTGCTGTTATTTATTAGTCTGAGATTTAATCGTAGAATAAGCCAAGTGTAGCAATGATGAAAGAAATAGAGGCATCAGTAGTTACAGTTACTTTGTTATTGTGATCAAAGTGTCTGTGAATATGTTTTATAATGCACAGTACAGGAAGTGATGGACAGAAGTTTGTCCTGTTTAAACATAAGAGAAGAGAAACATAAAAGCAGTTTTGTAAACAGAAAAATGAAAACATGATTTCTCAAGCCAATATATCCATTAGCATGCCTCCCCCAGTTTATGTTCTGTCTCTTTCTGCATGTACTTTGAGTACTGAATGTGCATAGTGTATATTTTTCTTCAGCATAGCTCACATTTTCAGGGTTTCTTCAGCACTTAGTGACGTTTCTCTTCGTCAGTTCTCCTATTTTGAGGACTCTTCTTCACTCTGTAAGTTGAGACAGAAGAGGAAGTGAGATGTGGCAGGGCGAGTTTGAGATGCACAAGTGAAAACTTAAAGGGTTACTTTCTCCACAATGTAAAGAACAATAGTCAAGAATTCCCACTGTAATGCATCGGATAAAGAGGAAAGGTGTTGCTTTTGTGTAGTTAGGGGTTAAAACTATTACATCGAAGGGAAGCAATTCTGCCTTCTGTTGACTGAACAGGGTCGAAAACCTAAATGAGAGGATGATCAGGAGGTAGGAGGCCCATGCAGGTCGTGTGTTCCCAGTCAGATGAACCTCACTTCATAATGGGCTGATATAAATCATTAACTCCATCAACCAGACATTTTAGTGGCTCTTTCTATGGGCAGCCAGATGGTGGTGCTCATGTCGGAGCGGCCGGGCGCTCAAGACAAGGGCAGCCTCAGATAGTTCTGTTGATGGGAAGCCCCGCTCACAGACTGTAGCTTTAACTTGGTTTAGTTAAGAAATTCCCATGATCCCACACTCAGGCTGTATTTAAATATCCTGGAATAGGATTATTGATGGAATGTCGCATCTGCACTTTGTCCCTAAAATCCCTCCTAATCCTGATCTTATTCTTCTTATTCTTATTCTTCTTCAGTGCTAACAACACCATCAGTCCTTTATCTTGTCTAAGAGGATGCAGCTTGTTCGTGGACTCTGTGAAATAGATGTTTGCCGTCCTGTCTGCCGTCACCTGGGCTTTATGGCTATCATTCAGTAATGTGCCATTTTATTCCCAGCTATATCCCACTTTCTGCAGCTACAGTAAATCACCTGCTTCTGAGTTACCTTCTGCCTCTACCACCTGACCTTTATGGGGCTCACTTAAATATCTACTATATAGCCAGCAATTACTTCCAGCTCTGTTTATATTCACTCCCTCTACATTTCCTCTCACCTCATGGAAAAATACTGGGAGGTCAAACAGTAACTCTTCCAGTGATGGTAAAAGAGGAAGTGATGAAGCTTTTCTCCCATTTCAGCTCATCAAAAATCCAAGAAGCATTAAGAGATTTTCTGCTTAAAATCCAGATATGAATTTTGTCACTGTCTCTCCTCAATGCTTAAATTTAGAGCCACCCACTGTTATAACCATCAACAAAAGAAAACACACGTACATTAAATCTAAGCAATGACATCTGTGTTGGTGCTTTAGTCCACTACACCGGGTCTATGCAGGAAACTCTGAGAGATATTTCATTATTCTGTTGCCCTTGGCACCCACACATCTTTCACGCTCAACAATCCCCACCATCTGCAACCGATACGGTTGTTGCTTTAGTGCGCAGAGGATTTTTTAAGAATTCATCTACTGAAAGCTGGTGAAAAATAAGATGATCTTTTGCTTGGAGATAAAATAGTTCTGCTGGAGGGGCTCAGACAGTCTTAATGCCAACCAGGGGATAGTGGATAGTGGAAGATTTTGTGCAAAAAGTAGTTAGAAATCCACAGGAAAATCAAAATCAGGATCTAGATTTCTCAAAAAAATCAATGGTTCAAATGATGGAAAGCATTTTGAGCTATGATATGTTAACTAAGGTGTATAACAGTGTTGTATCAGCTGTAGTATGAAGAGTAAAAATGTTTTAGCTCTAGAGTGCCATCTTGTGGTGAAATGCCTGCTTAGTCACACTGGTGATAGGATTTGACTTTTCCATTCCCATTTCAGCTGCTGTGTAATGGGTAATACAGAAACTTAGAGTCCATGTAATCTACAAAGCGTATTTTAAACTTTAGAAACTGCTCATAGAATTGCTGTTTTACAGTCTATGTTGGATATCAAATACAATTTCAATCCATAATTTCGAGGCATTTTTCCCTGCATGTCCTCTTTTTGATTGGTTTTAATGTGAGTGCAATCATGTTATCATTCCATATAATTAGAGACATAAACTATCTTTGCATAGCAATAGTATACACAAGGCTTATGCTAATATTATTACATCAGCACCACTAATGACACACAGTAAGCTATTCTATTACACATAAAAACTCCCAACTACAGGGAGAATTTGTTTTTATTCCCATTTCACATTCTGCTTGCACAAATGAAGCAAACACCAGCCTGAGGCAAATTTTCAGCAGCACGCAGGTTTGATTTTCTCACAGAGCAAAGTTTCCACAGAGCTGAATCCCTGCTGTCCTGTTTGTTTAGGTGTGTGCTGATTAGAAGTTCTCATGCTGGGTATCTCAGCACACCAAGGGCTGGAAACGTGACATGTCTTTACAGTGACTGGAGTCTAAACTCTGTCTGTCTTCCCTCATGCTCCCTACTACCTCAGCGTTTAATGGCATTGTTATCCAAGCATGCACTTTTCCATGCAGTCTTCATTAACACAGGTCGTAACACACAGCTAAATGTTCTCCTTCCGGGTGCTGACAGTCCACCCAGATGGACGGACCATTTGATAAACACTGTACGGTTTTACTGTTGCCATTCATTAGCGAAGAAACATTTTAAAGGAGGAGGCAGAACGCAGACAGTCTGAATAACGATGTTTCAAAGGGCATTTTTGGAATATTGATAACATAAAACATCTGTTTTTGATGGCTTCTTATTTTACAGAAATAACATAAAGCGTCAGGATGGTTTTAATGTTCAGGTCTTTAATGAGCTGGTGTAGGGTGAGCACTTTCATGGGCGCTCGTGTGGATTAGCGTTTATGGGCCGTGCCAGTGGTAATGATGGTTTTTCCCCTAGACTGTCTGTGACATTTTTGTTGTTTCTTTTATAGGATTCGCTGAGGCCCTCGCCCAAGGCCTGTATCAGTCACCAGACGCACCCTGCTGGCAGGGCCCCCCTGTTTAAAAGTCCCAGGATTTGGCATAAAAAGGGAAAATGCAGAATATAACGGCAGGAGCGACTGAAAAGATCGATCTGAAATGTGGCATGTCTGGAAACCATGAATTCATCTTCACCATGGTACCCATTGTCTATGGCTGTAACTTTGTCATTGGCATTGTCGGCAACAGCATGGTGGTGGCTGTCATCTACCGTTACATGAAGCTAAAGACGGTGGCCAACATTTTTGTGCTCAATCTTGCTGTTTCTGACCTCACTTTCCTCATCACCCTGCCCATGTGGGCTACCTTCACTGCCGCTGGCTACCACTGGCCCTTTGGAGGATTCCTGTGCAAGGCTAGTGCAGGGCTGGTGATTTTTAACCTCTACACTAGCATCTTCTTCCTCACAGCACTCAGCATTGACCGTTATCTAGCCATTGCCCACCCAGTGCAATCACGCAGGTTCCGCACTGTGGTGTATGCACGCATCACCTGTGTCCTGATCTGGTTATTTGCTTTCCTGCTTAGCGTGCCCACAATACTCACCAGAGATGTCCACAACATAGCAGACTCTAACACGACGGTGTGTGGCATTCTGCACTCAAAGAAGGAAAACACCATGAGGCTGAAAGAGCTCCTGTTGGCTATCAGCCTGATGAAAAGTCTCCTGGGCTTCCTGGTGCCCTTCCTCATCATCATCACCTGTTACTGCCTTATCGGACGGGCTCTGCTGGGTGCCAGACACATCCAGAAAAGCTCACACTCCCGGGATGACGAGGTGCTGCATATGCTTGTTGCAGCCGTCCTGGCCTTCTTCCTGTGCTGGGTACCCCATCAGGTGTTCCACTTCATGCAGGTGCTGACCCAGCTGGCGGTGCTGGAGAACTGTGCCATCCTGGAAATAATCGACACTGCCATGCCTTTCACCATCTGCATCGCCTACTTCAACAGCTGTGTTAACCCTATTCTGTACGGCTTTGTGGGGCACAATTTTCGTAAAAACTTATTGCGCCTACTGCGATGTTTGCCACGTGGAGCCACTGGGCCTCACCCCAGCATCAGCTCCAAAATGAGCGCCCTGTCCTACCGAGCCTCTGAGGCACTGAGCCTTACAACCAAAAGTAAGGCCTCCCCTGATGTTAAGTGAAAAGACAGCGGGTACAAAGTCACCCTCCTTGCGCGTTTAGTCAGCCGTTAAGGTGCTGGGGCTGGAGATGTTCCTTAATTTTACAACCTCAATTGTATTACCAAGCACCGAACCACGCAGACTGGCTATAATGTTGAATTTTGCAATCATATCCCTCTGTGATTTAGTCCATGAGTCTTTGACGTCATTGCACAATGATGAACAGCAGAATGAGTATTGCAAAGTACTTGTGAGTCTCACTGGCAAATGCTCTCATTACATCTGTGAAATAAATGGTGAACATGTCCTTTAAAAAAACACAGGAATTAACTGCATCTATTGCAACAATAAAGTAACACCATGATAAAATAAAAATCTACACAATCATTATAAATTGCCAATCCTAATATTTATATGCATGTGCAAGTACTGCGGGATTATGTGACATCGTACTTGTAAAACTATCGTGCCGTTATGCAGTAAATGTGCAGTGGTAATAATTCTGTGTGCTTAGCATATGTTGTAACAGTTGGAACAGTGATCAAGTGCTAAATAAAGATATCATAACTAAAAAACATAAATGTACTTTCATGCTCTGCCAGGAACTGTACACGTGGAAAATGTGTAGCAAATGAGTGATGTAAATTTATATCAGTTGATAAGCCATTTGCATATGATAAGTAGTGCCAGTATATTATATTGTCTAATTATGTGCCCCTTGTGACAATGTATATGTGACTGAAATGCTGAGAAATCTGGGAGTAACACACTGTATATATGAAAGAGTGCAACACAAACACTCCAGGTAGGATGACTATTCTGATTATCTGTGGTGGTTGTTTTTGTCATATTTAAACATGTTGAGATTTTTTTTTCTATAAACTGTAAGTGTAAAGATTGTGAATATAGGAAAGTATGAATAAAGTGGGGGAAAAAAATCCATGATTTGTATATCTTTAAATGACCTCATGAATTGCAAATTGTCATGAAAATGTGTCACCGCTGACCTTGACTCAAGGTTTCCTGCAGCATTTTCAACCTATGGTGTCTATTAAACATTGACTATGTATCTTGTAGGTTCTGTATCTCCACATAGCACCTAAAAATAACAGCTCGTACCATATAGGAACGTCTGAGGAGGACATTTGACAAATGGTGGTGATTGGTGGATAGGTGGAGGTTTGGGGTTATAAGTACCGTCCAGAGGTGAGCTCAGTCTCACTGGAAACATGAAGGTCCTTCTGCTTTTTGGATTGGTGGCATTTGCCTTGGCTGACGTCACTCGCTTCGAGGGGTAAATTCCTAATCTTTGTTTGAAAAATACTGTCTTCTTGCCATTTATGTGTAATACGCAATCTTAATTTCATTATCTGTGACCGATTAAACTTTGACCAATTTATAGGTTATAAAAGAAAGATTAACACCAAAGTAAATTCACCTTTATGGACCAGGTCCTTTCCCAAGAATTGTCCTCAGAAGAAATAATTCATATTAAACAAAAAATATGCATCTTTGTTTTGAGATAGTACAGCAGTATTGAGTATTTTTGATTGGATGGATTAGCCCAGCAATGAAGCCTCACTAAAAACATTTGTCCATTGTACCATTTATCGTAAAGAGGTGGAATTTGATACATGTATTGCCCCACAGTATAATTATTATTCAATAATAATACTTATAAGTTTGAGGTACTCATACATCATTTGAGTATTTTCAGTATTTCCATTCTTTATTTCCTTAATTCCACTTGCCTGAAAACATGAGAATCTTTGGATAATGTAGTACATTTTACTTCGTTACTGGTTTTTTACATTTACTTAAATAAATATTTGAATGCAAGACTTTTACTTGCAATGGAGTATTTTGCTCTTAGATCACGATCACTTTTATTAACATCACCCAACAGCTTGAATGTGTATATATTAAGTAATCTGTCTCTGAAGTGTATTTTTTATATTGTTGGACATAGTCACAAAATGACTTTGTCCCTTGAGACTGCAGTCTCAAGAGACAAAGTGAGGAAAAACTACAGGTGATTCAATGACACTGAATCATCTTTGACAATGTGACACTCGAATCACAAAATGAAGTATCACACCCTCTCTGGTGAATCGCGATCACTTTGTCAAATTCTTAAAGTATCTGAGCACATATGTGAACAAAAATGTAGGTGTTGTATTTGTAATCTCTTTCCTCTGATTAGAGAGAAAGTCTTCCGTCTGAAGCCCGTGCTTGACGAGCATGTGACCCTTATTAAGGAGCTGGCTAACAGCATCGAGGTAGACGTCCACCCTCATACACCCTCCACCTTAGTGTGCCATTCTCAATCTCTGCAGGGGTTAAATTGGTTTGCTAACGGGGGCTAAATTGGACTGACTTTTTCCCAGTCATTCTGATCATTCATGTATGTTTAAATCACATCATACCACACATTTTTCTTTTTTGGAATGTTCAAATTAAACACTGTCTAATAATTGCGTGTTAGCACTTTTGCATCTCATATAATAAGAATTTCTTTAACACATCATAATTTGTCAGATTTGTAGCTGAAATGCTGCTCACCAACCTCGTCTCTGAATGTGCTCAAGTTTCTGTCTGGGACACCACCTGCAGGTTGACTTCTGGAGACCTGAGAGTCCCGAGCTGGTGACCATCGACATCGATGTGGACATCCGAGTGTCTGCCATGTACCTTGATATGGTCTACACCATCCTGCAGCAGAACGACATGGAACACGAGTAGGTCAAAAGACACATACACACAAATACTGATATATCTGAGTTCAGATGAAAACATCTCAGACAGTATTTTGTTTTCTAAATTCACACATGATGTTTAATGGTATTTTTGTAGGCAGTCAGGGAGGAAATTTTCTTATGTGAAGGCATGTGCTATGATATTCTCAATTCCAAGGACTGAGAATTAATAATTATCTTCAGGATCCTGATTGAGGATGTGCAGGATGCTGTTGTTGCTGAGACTGACAAAAAGGACCCCAGGACCCACAGCTACACCAAGTACAACAGCTGGGACAAAGTAAGACATAAAAAAGCTCCCTGATCATAATTTCTATCCTAGTTATTCCTTTATTTCAAGTTCTTGTTTGTTTGTCTTTCAATTTCAGATCCAGGCTTGGATTGCCTCCATCTCCACCTCCAATCCCAGTCTGATCAGCAAGCAGGTGATTGGAAACACCTATGAGGGACGCCCCATGACTCTCCTCAAGGTATTCCATGATTTAGTCAAAATATGAAAATGGTCCCAAATGCTCTACTGTCTACATAACATTGCATAATTAGATCTAAGAAACATTTAACGACTAAAGCTCATATAATCCCCTTTAACAACCGCAGATCGGTAAGAAATCCAGCTCCACTAAGCCTGCTATCTTCATGGATTGTGGCATCCATGCTAGGGAGTGGATCTCTCCTGCTTTTTGCCAGTGGTTTGTCAAGGAGGTAAGGAGGATGTCCAGATAGACAAGTGCCTACAGAAAGACAGCCCTGTTTATTACAATACCAAAACCTTTTCTAATCTTCCTCAGGCTCTGTCTACCTATGGCAGCAATTCTCAGATGACCAGCCTGCTCAACCAGATGGACGTCTTTGTTCTCCCCGTTTTTAACATTGACGGCTACGACTACACCCACAAGAGCGTATGTTATATTACTGTAACTAAATGGAGGCCATACTGTATTGGTAATCTTGCAGAAATTATTCTTAAATGTGTGTTTGAGTGTGTATTTTGCCCACTTGATGACTTCAGAACAGAATGTGGAGGAAAACTCGCTCCAGGAAGTCTGGATCCAGCTGCATTGGCGCCGACCCCAACAGGAACTGGAACGCTGGCTGGTGCAGTAAGTGAAACTTATAGGCATGATTTTAAGCTAAATCCTCACGCATGTAATTTTTATTTCGGCTACTTTTATTTGACTACAGCTATTGGAGCCTCCAGCAACCCCTGCAGTGACACCTTCTGTGGGTACACTCCTGAGTCTGAGATTGAGGTCAAGAACGTTGCCAACTTTATCTGCAAGAACAAGGCCATCATCAAGGCCTACCTCACCATTCACTCCTACTCCCAGCTGCTGCTCTTCCCCTACTCCTACACTTATGAGCTGGCTGCTCACCACGGCGAGCTGGTCAGTCACCATCACCTGCCATAACGGCTTATTGTGCATGTGCAGATGAATCAGTCCAGTTAACATATTATTATCAGGCATTCCTTTTGCATTAGAGCACGTGTTTGGTCACAATGACAAGATAATTATTTGTCATGGCAGTGTGACAAGCATCGCTAAGGTGTGGAAACTGTATGTATTGTAACCACGGTATATAAGCTGCTATGGAGATATGTTGAATATCAGATCAATCTGGCACTTTATTTATCTCACTATAGGAGTATCAGAAGTGAAAGAAGTGTCACTGTATTTACTGTATTGACAATAGATTAGAAACTACTACTATTACTATTTTGCTGCTGAAAAATAAGTACAAATCATTACAGGAATCATATGTGTTAGATGTTATAGTTCCCTTAAAAACACCATGAAAATGTCTTTTTCATGGGAATCATTCCAAGCAAGGTTAACATCTTATCAATTCAATCAAACCAGATTCAACCAAATTCAACCAAAGCCCAGACATAGCTGTTGCAAATCATTTGCTCCCTGAGTCCAGCTCATATGTCTCATTCTCGTAGCTCTTTTACCTCTCACTGGGGTGTCCACCGACTGTGCTTAACACTCACACCCCTGCTCCAGCTCTCACACTAACTAAAGCACATCACACATATCTGCTTGCCTGTTACTCACTTGTAATTTTAGATCTCTTCTGACACTTTAAAGAACAAAAGAGCTCTAGGGATCTGCCATAACTCATCTTTCTGTCCAGAAATATCATTTCCTGTAGGAACTCACTGTCCCGTTTCACTTTTTCCTGTGCAAAATATTTGGCTTCACTTAATGCAATGGATGCAAGTCAAACTTCACTTATGCAGCTGTAATATATGGTTTTAAAAAAATCCTAATGGGGCCTTGAACGAGCTGTTTTTTCTTCTCTGTATTGTAGTTGAAGATCGCTGAGGGAGCCTCTGCTGCTCTGCGTACTCTGTACGGTACACGCTATACCAGTGGACCTGGTGCTGCAACCATCTGTAAGTACAGCATTGCTCTGAGTGGTGGAAATAAGGCAAAGGGATGAAGCTTGTTAGTATGTTTTCCAACTCCATTTTGTATTATGATAGGTTCAAGTTCACAATGCATAAAACCTTTATTAAGATACAGAAGCTTGAAAAGACAATGACTTGTCATGAATCACATTAGCTATTCCAGACAAACAAAGGATTTGTTTCGAAACATATCTGGACTGTCCTGAGTCATCAGTAACTCCCGTTCTTAATAATCTCTGCATATCTGCCCTCAGACCCTGCTGCGGGAGGCTCTGATGACTGGGCCTATGATCTGGGAGTGAAGTATGCATTCACCTTTGAGTTGCGTGACACTGGTCGTTATGGCTTCCTGCTGCCCGAGTCGCAGATCAAGCCCACATGCGAGGAGACCATGCTGGCCGTCAAGTACATTGCCGCCTACGTGCAGAAGAACCTCTATTAAAGAGTGGAACTGCAAGGACCCCTGCCAACTCAGCTCCTCTATACCAACCCCCAGCCCCTCTAACCTCTCAGCCATCTCCAGCCTGTCGCCATGGNCAGCTCCTCTATACCAACCCCCAGCCCCTCTAACCTCTCAGCCATCTCCAGCCTGTCGCCATGGATACAGGCACCACCTGTCATCTTTCCTCACTGTGCTTGACAGAATGTCAAGATGAGTGCAAACAATAAAATCAGTGATCCATCCCCACATGCTGAATCAATTTTTTATGTGTATATGGTAATATACTGTTTGATGGACTCGGTCTTTACCTGTATGTAAAAATATATACATGGAAACAATAGTGTTTAGTGAATAAACTAAGGCTGACACTTTACAGCACATCACTAACAAGCTAAAATGGTCTCACTTGATGCACCTTATTTGAACTTGACCACAAACAGTTATTTTATATTATTTTCATGGTTTAGAAAACTCCCTGCGGCCCAACAAAACTCAGTGAGAGGTCAGTTTAACCATGCAAACCATCCAGTGTGCAGTCCTGAACATTTCTATGTCTGATTTCTTAAGAAATAAAGAGGACCAGGGATTGATTGCATCGACCACTTTGACTCCTGGTGTTCTCCCTCATTCTGCTGGCACTGTTCCAGTAGTGGTGGTTGTGTGGATGGAGCTATCTCTCCTTAAGAATGCTAGTCCTGCAGCACAGCATGTGATGGTCATACAGTAATGACTCCTTGGCAGCACCTCAACTCTGCCAAGCATCTGCCTGACTGGAGAAAATAAAAGGGCCAAAGACCAGCAGAGGATTTATCTGCACTGACACAAATGCCTAAAGCAGGAGGTGGAAAGCGATTGTTGTTAGCATTATGACAAATGCCATTTTCTAAGAATTAGTAAACTGAAGGTTTTAAATTTAAAGTTAAAAATTTAAAGTTAAAGTTGGGTGGTTAGTTAAAAACCACCCAATTTTTGTGTATTAAAGTCATGAAATATAATCCTTACCAATTCAATCTATCCAAAGCCCAGTACTCCACCGATTTTACACATAGATTACGTTTGACAATAATGACAAATAACTTTAAACCTAATTTGATGTGGAATATCCCCGTAATTGTATTTAAACTTATAATATAAAAAGTTACAGTCCTCTCCCATTAATAGACCCTCTCCCAAAGCACCACTACATCAGTTATGCTGAGATTAAATGAGGAAATCTACTGAGACAACTAAAAATAATTGACTGTTGTGTAATAGGAGGACCCTGCATTGCCACTGCCTTGCAGTAAGGCCTCTATTCCACAAGATGGCGACAAACACCAAATACAGAACAAGGTACATGGTGTTCCCGATCTCAACACCTCATTATAGTATCATCATCATCGTTATCTGTTCTCTATCTTGTCTTTTTTAAGTCTGACACCAGCCAGGGGACAAATACAACAGTTGTTTGAAAGGTCAAAGCTGCAGAATGATGTGCTGCACATGTAAAATTATCTTAATCCGAGCTGCAAATAGTGTGAGGAGCTTATTTTTACAAGCAAATACAACAGAATATCTTTAAAAAAATATATGTATCACCGCATAACAAACCATGCTTCTGCACATTTATATTACTTTATAATAAATAAATAAATCTGTGAGTATCTGAGCTCCCTGAACTGCCGGGGATGGTGTGGCGTGTCCGCAGCAGGTGGGTGTGTGGAAACCGTCACATGACGCCGCGTCTGGCCACTGTCACAGCGGCATAAATCCATCTCTGTATATTTAGTCCGTCCTTGTTTCCACGCAAAGCTGCCTTGTTTAAGTCCAGGCTATAACGTAGCTTCGACTTATTCTTCAATCATGGCTGGTATGTAACGTTTTTGTGTTGTATTTCTGTTCTGGCCAGTTGTGATCAAGTAGCTGCACGCGAGAAACGTGGATCGCGTGGGTGTAATTGCAAACTTTAGCCTGGTGATTGAGGCTGTATTAAATAGATGTGGGTAATGTAGAAATGATTCTAGTGTATAATGCGTTTAGTAATATAGAAATTATTACAACCTGCAATGTCTGTGTCTGTAATTCTCTCTCATTTATTGGGATTTCTAATATTAATACTGCAGCCGCCTGATTTAATGAACAGATTTTTACAGTCTGTGTTTTTGATGTCAAAATAACCCGATGAACTCAGCTAAACAGTTGTGGGACATTGTGTAACCTGTTTGTCATCGGACTACAAGTTAGTCTTTGTAGTCTGTTCCATGTTTCATGCTGAGCAAAATCAAATAGACATGTATGGATTTGAGGGGCCCCAGGCTGATAAGATGTTGGCTAATCATTTAGGAATAATTGGTCATTGTGTCATTCTGCTCTTTTTTTTTTTTGGNGGGGAACAACCTATTTCAGGGACTCTTCTAGGTCCCAGAATCTGAATTTCTGCAACTTAACCACTTCAACTTGTGGTCTCATGGGACTACTTTCCTTCAGCTGAAGTGGAAAGGGGTGTGTACAGCTTAGTTATGTAATTAAATGGACTGTATTCTCTGAGCCAAGTCTGTTTTGGACATAAGTCATCAAGTTGTTCTTAGACTACATGCACTATTAGCGCAGCGTTAGTTGTACCCACCAATAGAAAAGGGGGAGTGTGAGCAAAAAGAAGGTGGAGTGNTTAGCGCAGCGTTAGTTGTACCCACCAATAGAAAAGGGGGAGTGTGAGCAAAAAGAAGGTGGAGTGCTTTGTACAAGCAGTGACACTCTGGGCAAATTTTCCTGGCACTACTGATGGGCAACTGTGTCCTCTGACTGGCCCAGAATAACCACTTAATCACACAGAAACTTCAGTCTGTGTGTCCAGTAGGCTGTCTGGTCTAGTCTGGTTTGTTAGTTCAATACTAAGTGGGTGTTATACAATCAAAAAGGGATTCCTGCTGGATCACAGAGTAAGATCACATGATGTCCTGAGCTGCCATGACGATTTCATCATCTTAGTTTATGTTCCCTCACAGGCAAGTCAGTGTTCTAAGCCCAGACTTGGCAGGTCGATGATACATTTTCCTCCCTGGCATTAGAGATGGTGGCACAGGCTAGGCACCGCAAAGAAAATTCGTCATGATGAGACATTTAATGTGGCGCTGTTTACCAGAATCTTAATTTCTGAAAACAAGTGTGAAAAATTCTACTCAGATCATGAAAGTCAGAATGATGCACAGTTTGATAAACTTTGAACTTATGAAATGATCAGCCATAATTTATTGTCATTTCTGGAACACTTGTCAGATGTTTATGCTTGTTTCAGACATCACATCATCTACCCTGAAACACTTGCACTGTTACATAAAAACAAACGATTGATGTGACCCCTTGAATTTTGGGCTAAATTTGTTAGATTTTGTTAAATACTGGAAAGCATTTAAAATCACAGATTGATATTGCAAATGTAAAAGTTTACAAGTGTCCTATGGTGGAATCATCCTTGATGTTGCTTAACTTTACCTTTATTGTGTTTTTTTCTTTCTTTCTTTTTTTTTTTTTTTTAANTTTTTTTTTTTTTTTTTAACAGACCAGGCTTTTGTAACATTGGCTACCAATGACAGCTATGCTAAGGGAGCCATGGTCTTGGGCAAATCCCTGCGCAACCACAATACGTCAAAGAAGCTGGTTGTACTCATTGGTCCACATGTATCAGAACCCTGCCAGTAAGAAACCTTCCCTCTGAACATTTCACAGTCACACGCAGCGACAAGTCTGTCAAATCTGGTTTCCATCCAGCTTATTCACGGCTGCTTGATTGTTTATTTTTTGTCTATATTGTTGAGTCTCTCTGGACTGTGCTTTTTGCTTATCTATTTATTTTGCTTTTAGTTTAAGGACCATACCACTCATTTTGCATGTTTGAGCCTAATATATTAAATTTTCATTCACATAAGGTTANCCATACCACTCATTTTGCATGTTTGAGCCTAATATATTAAATTTTCATTCACATAAGGTTACTGACAGTCATTTCCCAAAGCATACTACTGGAACAGTGAATTTAAAAAATTTTTTCCTACCTTCCAGACCGCCATTGGTTTCAGTACATTCTGGTACACTATTAAAATCAACTTATTGATATTGGGATAGGTAATCCATTATTGTGTGCAACAGGTTTTTTCAAAGTTTCGTAATTTTAGTATTTAAGCAATAAAAAGTGTGGAGTGAATGTATGTCTCCACAAATATAGTCTCCACAAATATAATCCCGATAGAAAACCTGTGTTTATCGAAAAATTTAAATGACCGTGACTTCATAACTATTAACTATTAGCAGGCAAAACATCAATTTTTAAGGTGGGTGTATTAGTTGAATATTTGATTTTGAAAGATTAAGAGATTTTGCAAAATGTCAGGAAAAGTGGAATACGGTTTTATCCTTTGGGAAATGATTGTCAGTAACCTTACATGTATGAAAATTGAATATATTAGGCTCAAATGTGCAAAATGGGTGTATGGCCCTTTAAGTAATTTTATATTTAACATCTCCCTCAGTTTTTAAATGTGTGTATTGTTAAACTGAGTGTGGTTGTGAATGATTAGGGCTGTGCTGAAGAGGATCTATGATGAGGTGAGGGTGGTGGATGTGCTGGACAGCGGCGACACGGCTCACCTGGCTATGATGAAGAGACCCGACCTGGGGGTCACCTTCACCAAACTCCACTGCTGGACCCTCACACATTACTCCAAATGTGTTTTCATGGATGCAGACACACTGGTGAGGAGTTTTTATGGTTTAATATTTCTCCTAGTTTGACTTGGGTTTGTTTTAAGAAAAGACTGAAGGTGCTGGACCTTTTCTTATCATCTACATACGTGTGTCTGTGTTTCTCTGCGTTTGTCTTCGTACGTCTGCGTACTAGGTGGTTTCAAATATAGATGAGCTGTTTGACAGAGAGGAATTATCCGCTGCTCCTGATCCTGGCTGGCCTGACTGCTTCAATTCCGGTGTCTTTGTTTTTTGTCCTTCAATGGAGACCTACGGCAAACTACTTCAGTACTGTACAGAACACGGCAGCTTTGACGGTAAGCCGTGATGAATACGCAGCACTTATGTTTATTTTCTAGAGACCAACCAATACATTAATAGGCTTGTTGCAGATAACTTTGGTATCAGTGTGAATGTTGTCATTTATGCAGCTGGAATAGTGTACATAAATGGATTTGGTTTACATTTTTTATGTAGAATTGATGTAAAGTTGATTTGATGATTTCATATTTTTGTTGGGTTTACATTTTTAGTATTTAATTTTATTCATTTTCAGCAAAGTTTACTCTCAAAATTTACTGTTATCTTTGGGAAATCAGTTTCCTTCTTAGAATTAACACATTTTAGATTAACACATTTTAAATGGAACTGGCTTTGCTGCACAATATAGGATTTTTTTTTCATTCATACAAGAAGGATTTCATTTAGATTGCAAATGTTTTTGGTGTTTGCCATTTGGTTGACTTAGGGTTCCAGCAGTCCTTTTTGGTCATTTTCACACATTTTGGCTGTGACTGTGAGCTTCAAGTTGCTGGTAACATGATTTCAAACTGAGCGTGTTTATCTTTCCTCTAAATAAGTCCTTTATGGAGCCTCAGGGCCCGGACACAAGGCTCTCCTGTCAAAGGCCGTCCAGCCCCGCGGAGTTATTCTCAGGGGTGGGGTGGAAGTTAAATTTGAGAGGCCAAGTTTTGCACAGGGCACTGGTTGACATTCAACAACTTGGTCTCTAACAGACACACTGTAAATGAATTGTGAGCTTCATTTTGGCTCCATATCAGGGTTACTGAACACCTCAAATGGGCTGCTGGGAAAAGCACTGCCAGATTTGTGGGCTGCTGTGGCTCAGTTATGCTGTAGTTCTACACCTTTACTTTCTAGATGAAGTTACAGCTGTTTTAGTAAAACAGCTGGAATCCTGACATTAGACTCAACCAGCCATTTTCAGCCTGTTTCATTCTGGCGTTCATTTTATCGCGACAAAATCATTAATTCATGAAGCTCTCTTTACATCGTTTTAAACACTTGGACCTGCTAGAGTATACAGTTATGTCACTTTTGTCAAACATTACGTCCCTTTTGAAATAGCTGGGGAATCTATTTACAGTACTTGACTCAAATAGCATTCAGTGAGAGCTTTCATCTATTAGCAAATGTAAAATAAGTCAAAATATTGGATTGATATGTACTTTGTTCTCAGGCTGCTTTGACCTCAAGGAATGTCAGTCAACAAAGACAACTGTGGAATAAGCAAAAATTGCAACTTAGGGCTCAAAAGAGTTGGTACTTATTCTTGTTAGTGACAGTGAACCTTTTAATGGAAAACTCACTGGAAAAACCAATTAGTCTGTTAATAGTGGCCAATGCTTTGAAGTGTAGACTCATTTTGGCTGCCACAAGGGCTGTTGGCAAGAATTTTGTGTCTGCCTTCACAATAGTGACCACAGACAAACAGCAGTATTGTCTTTTTTTCCAGGAAAGAATAGCCTTTGTCACTAAAAGCTCACATCTTTCATCCAACACTTTAACGTTATGCCAGTGTCTGTATGCCAGTAGGTATGCTAATGGTTAAGCTGTCTTATTTATAGCCATGGTCTTTTCATGTGTGCTGGGGCCTAAGATGAAGTTCCTTTGACCCTTAGCATTTCTGTTCCACTCTACTATATGGAATACATGATGTGCACGTGCAAACTGATGTGCACCGATCTTTCTTTCTACAGATCATTAAAAAATGAAAGGCAAAAAAGAAGATCAATTTTATGGGTGTAGTGAAAGACTTCATCTCTACATCTGCAGAGAGCCGGTGTTACCTACTGCCAAAGCAAACTGGCAGAGTTAGATGCACATTCTTGCTGAGTTATGCTCATCCCTCAAAATGAAAATGCTGGGTCCCATGTTAGGTTTTGAAAACCCCAGGGCAGATTCTGGTTCAGACAAAGAGCAGCTATGTGTGTTATTTTAAACTCCAGCAGTCTGCGGTTTCACGAACTACAGTCCTGTGCTGTCTGAGAGGTACATGTGAAAGTGCTCTTAAAGGACATCGCGTTTTAATTTGACGAGGTCCAGGTGTACGTGATGGCTGATGATGCTAGTAAGGCGCTGCAGATGTCAAGATGTGATACTGATATCTGTACAAGGAGTCTAATAGTTAAGGTCTAATCTTCCAGGTTATACAGAGCAAATCAACATGATCAAGAGACAGATTCAATGTGATCAGTAAAAGTTAGCTGGTTGTCGATCACAACATCCAGATTTCTTGTAGATGTTGTTGGAAGAAGCATCTCAGAAATGAGCCGGACACTGTTTTTTTTATACTGAAGTACTAGCTGAAATGACAAGGAGCTCGATCGTTGAGAGGCTAAGCTGATGTAAGCATTCTTTCATCAATGTTGAGAAATCAATGAGGCATGCTGAGATTGTGGAATGTTCCTTGGAGAAGTATAGCTGGGTATCACCAGCCTAGCAATGACATGAGAAGACATGTGAGTAGGTGACTGCACCTGGTGAGGCTGTGCATACTGAGAAGGGGCCCAAGTACTGATCCTTGAGGTATCCCAGTGGATCAGCAATGCAACTCAGGGACAGGACTGAAACCATCGGAGAACAGTTCCTGAGAGGCCCGGTTCAGAGAGTGTGGACAGGAGGATTTGGCGGTTTACTGTGTCAAGGACTGCTGACATTTCCAGTAAAACAAGAACCAATAACGGAGCAGCAGCTCCAGCTGACTGCAGTGTTTCCACTACATACAAGAGGACAGTTTTACTGGAATGACCACGCATGAATGCATACTGACTGCCATCAAGCAAATTATTGTCAAAGAGAAAATTAGAAACTTAAAAAAAAAAAAAAAANATAAAAAAAAAAAAAAAAGTGTGTGTGCTCAAGTGCTTTAGACAGAAAACTAAGAAGAAAAGCAGCTCTTTAATTCTGGAAACAGGATGAGAGCCAAGACGCAACTGTGTGTTAAATATCCAGCCATAAAACCACAACAATGAGCTAAATCAGGCTAAAAGCTAAAAACTCTATAGAGATGCAGAGTTGGGTGATAATTCTGTGAAGTTCTGTCACTACGAGCGACCCTTTAACATTACAGAATCATTTAATATCAAAAATATTGATTATTGAAGTTTAAAATGTACTTTTAACTTATTATCATTAATATAAGTCTTGCCCTTGCTGAGAGAAATATTTGATTTTAAATAAGTTCTATACCAGCTCCTCTCCACCTTGTGTGGCTTTCGTGTTTTGCCTGCCAATGAGGGCCGGAGCTTATTCGTGGTTTAGAATGCAGAGTAGGCGCAATGCTGAATTTGTAATTTTAATGTTCAACTTCACCATAACTGCCAAATACAGAACTTGGAATACAGGAATTGCAAGGTAATGAAAAATGACATTATGAAGAATTGATGTGCACGATAGCAGATCCAAACTAGCATTAACATCTGTTAACAGGCTTGACAGTGCAGCCCTCTAGTTTAGTTTAGTTTAGTTTAGTTTTAGGGATCAAGTTTTGGATTTGGACTGAGTGGAATATTGAAGGTCACTGAGCAAACAGTGGACAATCTGTCTTTGTCAGATCTCAGTGGAATAATTCCTCACTCTGTGGCGGCTTAGCCACTGTAGTGTAGCCTTCCTATATATACCTCTGGCCCTTTCTACAGCACGCCCAGCTCTGATATCTGCCACCAATGGAACGTGTGTGTGTGGAGGGTGTGTGTGGGGGTGGGGGTGGCAGGTCTGCAGCAATACAGACTCTTTAACCTTCTGTTTAACCTTTTAACCTTCTGTGTTGCCATTTTTTTTTAAATCCTGTGGACATAAAAGCTGTATCTATACATACACAACTATACATCTGATTAAACTAATCTAAACAGAGTTAGCTAAGTGGGTTCTTTATGATGAGGATCAACTATTTAGTTCAGGTATTGTGTAATAGTTGGTTGTGGGCAGGGAGGAGGATCAGAGATGGGGATATGGCAACGTATGTTCACTTTTGCTTTTATGGTCTCCGTAAAGGTGACATTCATTGACTTGTAAAGCCTTGGTAGGGGTGATGAGAGATCTTCACCTATTTTTTATTTTTTTTAATTTAATCACATCTGAGTTTTTTTCAGGAATTGCAAATTAGGAATAGATAAATGTCTGTTTTCTAGATGCTGTCAGTAATCTTTTGGTGAAAAAGAGAAAATGAACTTTTTGTTTTTGGCAGGGGGAGACCAAGGTGTTTTGAATGGCTTCTTCAGCAATTGGGCAACAGCTGACATATCAAAACACCTCCCCTTCATCTACAACCTCAGCAGCATCGCCATCTACACTTACCTCCCAGCATTCAAGCGGTAAGTTTGTGTCTCTCCAAGCCATATTTCTTAAAAAAAAAAAAAAAAAAAAGACATCTGAACAATTATGTTGTCCATTCTAAGTATTCAGTTGTGGTGCGTACGGCCAGTTAAGCTTTATTTTATGCTGCCAGGAGACATCCAGGTTTTACTAGAGTCAATGTGACTGAAATGTTGGGTTTGGGATGCAAAGCCAAGTTGTAAGCAGATACACGGTCACATGAAAGTATGGCCACACTGTGATATGACATCAGGTTACGGGTGAGATGAGCAATAAGATTCCAGAGTTGGCCTGGGGGATGTGTTGGAGCCTTCCCTCCCAACAGGCCTCAGCCACGGGTTAGATATCCACCCTGACCCCCTAACAGCTGATAGCAAAACCAAAAATAGAGCAGTTTATTTAAAGACCTTTTATGCTTGCCAGAGGACTAGTCATTGTGCACTCAGTATAAGACAAGCCCTTCCCACCCCTTCCCTTTACCCTGCCCCCCCATAGAAAGAGCCTCTCATCAGCAGCTCTTCAGCTGGAGGGTTACAATATGTTTGTGGCATTTCCTGGCAGCGAGATCATGCTAGATGAAAGGGATGATGTTCATGTATTTACTTGTTGAGCTTACAGTTCTGGCAGGCACAGCACAACACGCCGCCGAGCGCCAGTTGCTTTTTGCTTCTGTTATGAAGAAATGCGTATCTGTAAGGGTTAATTCCCAGCGTGACACAAGCTGCGCAAGTCCTTGATTGAACTCAAATCACTTTGAAAGAAGACAAATAATTCCAAAAACTTATTTTTTTCTAACCCTAACCTGGAGAAAGCATCAAAAATGGTTCACTTGTCTAACTTCTAACTAATGTACAACGTTTCAGTTATGGCAGCAATGCCAAGGTGGTCCATTTCTTAGGGATGACCAAGCCATGGAGTTACACGTTTGACCCCAAAACCAAACAGATTGCAGGAAATGTGCATGAGGCAACCACACATCCCACCTTCCTTCTGGAGTGGTGGATCCTGTACTCGAGCGCAGTGGTGCCATTGCTCCACGAGCACTTTGGAGACCAGCCTTTCCACTCTGGATGTGTGGAGGTAAATGAGCAACACATTTGTTCGACATAACGACACAGCATTTACAACGCAAGCAGCATGGTTGATGTGTTGGCCTGTTTTGAATGAATACAGGCAGAGAGGCTAGCAACAAAGATTTGGAGGTCAAATTACTGCCTTTCAGAGCATCACTTTAAACAATTTAAAATGTAGATAATGTTGAAGCTTTTCATCATTTTGACAAACTGTATATAAAATGAAACAATTGGAAAACAAGGAATCACGTCCATACTGTTTCACTGCCATGCCTAAATGAAATGGATTATCATTAATGTTATTAATTACTGTATTTTTCCTGCTATGACGTGTCTAACTGGCAGTTGAATGGCTGCCTCAGGATTTAACAACCTGTTATCGCAATTTATTATACAATTATTAGCGACGACAGTGGGATGGATGTCTGACTACATGAGATTTGCCATAAATAATGTCTTATATTTGACAAGCTTGTTGACATTAGATTTATTGGTTGTCCAACTCTACAGGAAACGAGTGGATTTATGGTGCTTGCATTGTAAATGTGTTTTCCTGTCACATAAGTGTTTTCGTTTGCTTTTCATTTCTGATTCACCTTGATATATTCTCTAACTGTCTTCCCATCCATCTGATAAAGTTCCTGAACAGTGACGTGGTCACTTTTGACAAAGGACAGGTACGGAAAAAAGGATTTGTTTTTATAGCTTAGCGGTTAATAATAATTTGTCAGTGCCCTTTAACTGCTATCGCTACTCTTAGTTGAGAATTCCAGCACAGCTTTGGTAGTAGTCTTGTGTTTGCCTGTGGTCAATACAGTAGTTTAGAAAAGCATCATTGTGCTAATGCTGTGTTTTCTATGTACGCTGTAGCTCTTATCATTAATTAATTTGCCATTTTCCTGCCCTATTGTGTGTGTATATATATATATACATATTTATATTTTTTTAGGTGGAGCACCATCCTTCACTTGCACAAGCACTCCCACCCCGTATGTCCTCAGAAGAAAGGAAGGAAAAGTGGGAGCAAGGCCAGGCGGACTACATGGGAATGGACTCATTTGATAATATTCAGAGAAAACTTGATTCTTTTCTCAAATAAAGAAGAAATTACATGGAATATCAGAAGAGTACTTACAGTACTTAATAAACCAACACTACAGGTCTTTTCCTCTCCTGTTTCTCAACTAGAATTTGGTTGAGCCTGTCCTTCACCAGCACTGCCCCTCCAAGCTCCAAAGACAGTGCTGTTTTAAATGGTAAATGTAGAAAAGTATTATGAACAGCCACGACTGTCTATGCAAGTCTGACTCAGTGAAGCCTGACATCTCTCCTGCTACATGGTGAAGAAGGCAAGGTCAAACATGATTTATGACAACTTGCATTTACTATTTCCATACATTGGCAATAAACACTGTGCAAAATTAGGGTTATTTTTAATGGAAATATCCCAGTGTTCCTCAGATGAACTGGGGCTTTTATGTCACTGAGCTTTGCACAGTACTTACATGTACATTCTTCTTTATTTTATTTTTTACTACACAGTCAGTGGAGAAAATGCGGCACCTAGCCATCTTTTAAACATTTTCTTTCAAGCCTCAGAAGTTCTAGTTTTTTTTGCTTATTAAATTTAAACTAACAGCCTCTGTTTCACATAAATATAAAAATGTTTACAACACTTTAGTAAAGATTGAAGGCCATTTATAATATGTACTGTTTAATCAGGATAAACCTTCATGTTGCCGTTAACGCTAAAACCTCAGTGCCTTTTTAGTGTCCTGCTCTCACTCCTCCCATCATCCTCTCTGCTTTGTCCTTAGGATTAGGTTTTTAACTCACCAGTGGTTTTTCTTGACCAGGATGTCAGCTGTACCACAGAATTAACCTGGAAACAATAAAAACATCATTAAAAATATTGGATTGACTGAGGTGTTTTTCTTTAGTCTTAACAGCATTAAACATGTAATATAAGCTGCTACTTACAACAGAGGCTATAAAAAGCGTAATTACTGGCACTTGACACAAATATAATTTGCTAAAGTCTTTGGCAGATCACAAATTCTATTTTTGTCAGTTACAGATGGATGAAACATGATGCAGTCAGTTGGTGTCATTAATAAAAACAGGTGTTGTTGATAATTGTTTTATTTTGTTGTATTAATGCACTAAAAAACAATGTATGTCCAAAATGTTTTTTTAAACTTGTCTGTCACTACCACCATGTGGCCATAGCCTTGTATCTGCAGCCTGTACCTAAGTATACCTAAATCATCTGTTATAGCAGGGACATAGTCTATAGAAACAAATAAGTGAAATATTTGTCTTAAAACAATTAATTGGTTGAATCAATTAACATTATCTGGAATCAATTTGTAAGGCCCTGGCACAGTTAGCATCCCCATTGAAGTGCTAATGGTAGTTTACCCATAACCCCCCAATTTGATATATATTGCATATTAAACTTCCAAGAACATCATACAGATATTTTGACAAGCAATCAAAAGCAAATGTCAACACAGTATTACAACTGAAAATAACAAAAAAACAAAGAACCACTAGATGGCGACAAAACACGCTATAGGTAGCACAGCTTTAAAGTTTTGATGTAACGTTTATAAAGGGAGGATTTCAGAATTTGACAGGAGGGGGAAAAATACTGTTTAAGGGTTAGGTTTATCATTTATATTTTCCGTCGCACAATTTTAAAATTGTAAGTGATGTCAGTTAAAAGAACTTGCGAAGCAAGACTTCAGCTCCAGCCTACTTCCGCCTTCGCTTCTATCCCGGTAGGCTGCTACACCGCCTCCCTGCAGTTTACACAAACCCAACAGAATAGATAAAATGGACGATTTCATCACATACCAGTCATTTTGCGCAAGAAGAAATGTGGCATAAATTTTATCCACAATTCAAATTTTGCTTTTGCTTCCATGTGTGGTTGACAATTGACAGGCGTTTCGCTATAAAGCAGAATGAGTTCATAATTAAGAGCAACAGACCGAAAGTGTATACATTTCCTAAAAGTTACTCCGAAATAACGTAAAATCGTTTTGTTAGTGGTTTTTCTTCTTTTGTTTCTTTGTATTTCCGTCAAATGCTGCAATATTTTCTACCTTTGAATGCGTCCCAGGGGGCGTGTCGTGACCCCGCAGTGATGTGGACCTCATCTCCAGGAAAGTAAACACACCATTCCGTCAAGATGGCCCCGCTGTCCGTGTTCCGAACGACACTTCTGGTGTCTTTTTCAGTTTTTCTCACTGTTGTGTTGGGTTTTGGGCTCCCTGCTATACTGAACGTAGGCATGAAGATTTTAGGATTACCGGAGACGAGTGTAACCGAGTGCATAGTGATGCTGTATTTAGTTTTTGTTTTGTGGATTGCGACGCCTCGGATTCCTAGAGGATTGGTTGAGGTAATGTTACAAGATGAACTGACCGTTATTTCACCACACAAAAGGAATAATTATAATCCCCAAAACAGATTTTTATGAAGCTTGGCTATATGTAACATCACGGCAACAATTTCAACAGGCACACTGATTCTGTGAATATACAGTAATCATATGTCGTTCACTTGTACGCTATAAATAGTAGATGTGAAATGCGAGAAACTATATATTCATACACTGTACGTGTCCTTAAACGCGCCATCAGTATGTGTCATGCTTTTTCAGTCTATTAGCTGTTTTATCTCCCTGTTTTTCTGCTTTAGTGTTTTATTCTTTATTTTATTTATTGTTTTTACCGAATTCATAGACCTTGCACAGTCTCAGGAGGTGGCATACGAACACATCTCTGCACGTTATACAAGTATATTATGTTATATATATAAACTCTGAGAATGGAAAAAGATTAAACAAGATCCAGAAAAAAAACTCTGGTGACTTTATTATTATAATCTTATACTGTTCGGCCAAGCTTGGTGTAAGCCACTGAACTTTATTTTTAAATTCCAGTGGCCATCCAAAAGCTTCTAATGATGCTAATTAATAATTCAAAAGGAAACGTACTATTGTACAGATTTAAAGCAATTATTTTATTATTATCATAGAAATAGTCAATTGCGGCCTGTTTAGTTTTGGTTGTCACTTCATAATTTGGCATTGTTTTGTAAATTTGTAATTTCTTTAATGCATTACTATACAGTTTGTATATCTTTTATTCTATAACACAGTCTATAGGGAATTTATAAGCTTTTATACACCTGTTTTTTTCTCTATATTTCTTCTAGGGGAAAATGATAAAGGCTTTACTTTGATCTATCCTTCTCTGTAGGTAAAGGGGAAAACTGTATTTATTACAGGCTGTGATAGTGGATTTGGTCATGCACTTGCCAAACATCTGCACAAGCTTGGCTTCATCGTCTTTGCTGGATGCTTTCTTAAGGTAAGGATTAAGCATATCATTCAGATTATCCATGATCAGCTGCTAGTTGGGGTCAGAAAATGCTTTTACAGTTTCTTGATTGGTTTTGGGCATTTTGTGCTAATATCATGAGTGAGTGTAAGTGATGAAGCATGTAATACTTACAGGATAAAGGTGGAGAAGGTGCAAAGGAGCTAGAGGAGTTTCATTCAGATCGCATGAAGGTGGTGCAGCTGGATGTGTGCAGTGAGGAACAGGTGAATCAGGCTGTGGAATATATCAAAGACAACCTGGAGGACTCAGAGAGAGGTAATAATAATAATTTGACATCAGCATCTGTCACTAACTTAAATTTTAAAAATCCCGTTTATTATCTGTAACATTCCGTTACTCTTCATGATTCAGGTCTTTGGGCTGTGGTGAACAATGCTGGTGCGTCAACATTCGGAGAAGTAGAGTTCACTTCCATGGACACATACAAGCAGGTGTCAGAGGTCAACCTGTGGGGCACCATCAGAGTGACTAAAGCTGTTCTGCCATTGATCCGCAGGGCCAAAGGTCAGCTGCTGTAAAAATCATATATTGTTATTTCATTGTGACATTCAAACACAAATAAGTTAAATAATGACCAGAGAGAACACTATTTAACTAGTGAACAGCTGACATATTTTTCATTGCTAAATACATTTCACAGTTTTTCTTCTCTGAAATGGATTATAAACATTATTAGCATTCCTCACTGAAAACAAAGGGTGCAGCTGGCACATTAGTTGTGTCCCATGATTCCTCTGAGGGATGCTAACAATGCTAGCATGCTAGCAATGCTAGCAAGCCATTTCTTGGAAACTGAAAGACAATTGTGTAGTCTTTGTCTACTATTTGTGAAAAAGGTGAACTGCAGACAGGTTGATTTGACTGGGGGGGGGAGGGGTGAGGACTACTTTTACCGAGTGGTTAATGAGTAAGAAACCAAAAACATCAATGTGATTTAATTATGAACTTAAATAAGCAAATGTCCAAGGAATGTTCCTATTAGAAATGCATCTGTAGATGGTTGGACTATGGACTGCATGGCTGACAGACTTTGAGTTAGAAGTTGGACCAAAGGCCTCTTTGAATTTTACATAATTTTTCTTCTGCTTATGCTGTTCTAAACTGATATCTTTGATCTCTAACTGCAGGCCGTGTTGTGAACTTGGCGAGTATGTATGGAAAGATGGGCAACATCTTACGGTCACCTTACTGTATCTCTAAATACGGCGTGGAAGCGTTTTCTGATTGTCTTCGTTATGAGATGAAGGCATGGGGAGTAAAAGTGTCCATAATAGAGCCGGGGAACTTCATCGTTGCCACCGGCATCATGACCCGTGACATCGTGGCCAGCACAGCCAATAAGCTGTGGAATGAGGCTCCCTCCATCGTGAAGGAGGACTATGGGAAAGCCCACTTCGAGCAGCACATGGCTCTGATGCGCTCCTACTGTAACAGCGGACAGAAGGATGTGTCCGCTGTTATTGATGACATCACAGATGCCATTATGTCCAAGCGTCCATACACACGATACACCCCCATGCAGCCACACTGGTGGATCAGAACACAGCTGGTGAACCACCTGCCTGCCGCCATATCTGACCGCCTCTACTTCTGAAATGGAACCTGTTCCTGTACCAGCTCCCTCCGTTTCACCCCAAATCATATTTTTCAACTGACTCTGTAGTACGACTCTGATCTACAGACTTGCCCTCAAGAGGGTCTCTGCTACAAATTCCTCAGCACTTGAAATTATTCACTGATTAAGCCTTAAAACTTAATGGGTTTTGTGAACTGTAAGTAAATTATTGCACTTTTCTTTTTGTATGTTTGATAAGAATGACGATAGATAAGAAGTATCTGTGTTGGATATCAACAGGGCCATGATATACTTATAGCTATGAACAAGTCAAAGCTAGAGTTTGCTGGGGTATGATCTTAAAAAAAAAAAAAAAAAAAAAGTTTTGTCTCCTTTCAGCTTCTTGAAGAGTCTTTAACTTTTTGTCTTATGAGAATCTTTGGGACCCTACTGGCACAAGGACCAAAGCTGGTAAAGCTCAAGAGGCTCCTGCTGTTCTGTTGTGGCTTACGCCGGAATACACCAAGATCAGCTACAGTAAGAGCATGCTGAGATTTGACTTTGGCTCGCCCTAAAGTTACGTAATACAAACACAAGCCCACTTTGTCTCACATGCTCCACAAGATCCTACATGCTACATCAACAGTATAGTTGATTGGTTTGATTAATGAGCATGCTTGATATTTATAGGCATTCACCCTCGCCCATAATTTTTTTTTTTTAATGTTGAAGAATGTGAATGAATAGGGCATTGCTATATTTTGCAAATTTACAATCACAATGGCCTTTTTCAAGAGTGCTTTTAAATAAAGTGACCAAAATGTGATGAAGACTGCGAAATGGTTTTGTGCTTGGTTAGTGCTGCTAACTGTACTAATACAAGTGGCCACCAGATGGTGCACAGGCATCATAAAAAAAACTAGTTTATCACAACAGGGTGCAGTGCTGATTTCTGTTTTTCATCAACTCACTGTCCTAATTTAAGCTGCATTGTATTTCATTCCAGTAAAGTTAAATTAGTTTTCATATAGTTAAGACTTGTAAGCAATCACAAACATATGCATTGGTTTTTAAAGTAAAAATCTAAGCCCTATCTTTATCATTTTACCAGTTGCAAAGAAGTAATGGTAGTAAAAGGGCCAATATTTAGCATTCTGAACTAATTATAACACATTAAAAACAAAGGACAGTATGATTTTTACATGGTTTATTACTTCCTTTGAACAGTCTAATAAACTCTTCTAAATTATTACACATATAGATGATCTCCCCTCTGTTAAACAGTATTACGAGCATAACAAATTTCACAGCACTGCCTTTATTGCTCCACAGCGTATCCGTTTTCTTTTCTGTGTTGTACAGAAAAAGCTTTGTGAGACAAAGAACACCGAAACGCAAGCAGCACAAAAGCACCAAGTTAACGTGGGTCATTTGTTTGGAATATTATCAAGAAATCAATCTAGATTCAAGATATAGATCCGGCTGCACTGACATTCTTGAAGAAATTTAGTTTGATAAGCAATTTCCTGATAATATTTGTCACAACTGACTTTAAAACGGGTTCTGTACAGCTATAAGGCTCTGCTCATGCAATCCCAGTCTGTATCAGTGTCAATGCCAGGAGATACTGCAGTTCTGGTAAAACATTTAAGTATTGAGGAACTTTTCTTTAATATATATATATATTTAAATGGCTAAACTGTAATGTGAATGTTTTACACAAGTCTTATATGAACTACATATAGACATAAAAAATCTATTTCCTTGGAAACCATGACTGTTCACAACCAACAATATGTGATACTGTTACTGAGGTGCTTGCACGTGAGATCCAGGTCATGATTAGATCACACCTGGGATTATGATGCCATAGAACACCTCCACATATTTCATACATTTACGCATTCGCAAATCAGCTACGGTAAGGTCACTTGATACTACGCACAATATCACCTAATGGCACATAAAATTCGACAATCACATTCTCAGCCAAAGGACTCTACATCACCAAAGTGAGCACTCAGTAAGGAAATCCCGATACGGATGTTTTCAGAAGCCGTGGCATGAGGACATCACCCCAACACATCACTCACTAATCAGACGAAACTGACGCACATGCAAAGCTTTAACCAAACAGCAGTGACAAGAGGAGGAGGAAGAAGAACTAACAAGATCAAATAAGGGACGTTAAACCTTTGGTTGACACTAAGCTGTGAAGGCACATCAAAATCTCTCCATAAATCCTTCAAACTGGGGCACAACGTGTTGGCGTATAATGTTGCAGATGAAGAACTGGAAATTGAAAAGTGGCAGCAACATGGCACCAACACTACGGCTAAAGATGAGGAGGAATAAATTACATGTAACTCACTTCCTGTAATCCAATTACTAATCTAGTGATAACAGTCAGAAAACAAAAGGCTGGTGGATTACTTGCACAGAAGGAATAATTCATATTGGGATTACAGGCACGGAAATCCTACATGTTTTGAAATACTGATTATAGATGATTGATGATTTGATTGATCTGTAAACTGACAAACTTGATCACTTGATAGGTCGTCAGGAATCCATTAAACATTCAATCTTGACAGTCAGCTTTCCCAATCCTGGCTACACCCTTACAGAGACGTTCATCCCAGAATGCTGTTTTATAATTATTATTATTATTATTATTGTTTATTACTGTATTTAGTAAAGTTTGTATTGGATGGTATGAAATAATCACAGATAATCTATAATTTGGAGTGGTAGGTGTAAAAGCAGAAGCTGTCATTTCAAGTCATCATCCATTGTTTCAACAGCTCTGTCATTAAATTAGGGAATGAACAAAAAAAGGTTTACATCCATGTTTTGTGTTCTTCATGGCACTTTTGTTTGTATTAGACACAAGGCCATAAAGGCCCTGCGAAAATACTCCATCTAAAATCTTCTTTTGCTCCCCATGATGCATCAGTGTTGGCCTCCGTTCATTACCCCACCCGTATGACTGGGATCGGTATTCCAGATACTGTAGCCAGCGAAACAGATTTTCTCCAAGTCTCCTCCCTAAATCTTAACTCACTGCTTTTGTTTTCTGGGGTCATTTTTCCATCCCTCCTCTCTGAAATCCCTTTTCCCCTCTCTCTCTCTCTGCGTCGGGTCCAACTCGCCACAGCTGGAGAACTCATCATCACGACATCATCATCATCATCATCATCATCTCCCTGAGCTGACTGGAGCAGCTCCCTGCCAACACTGCTGCAGCTTGATTGCAGGCTCGGGTACTAACTGCTTTTCACATTCAGGTTCCAAACACTACTTGGTCCATTTTCGCTCGACAAATGTCCATTCTGTAGAGCTTTACTGCAAATATAAACCAGGTGCGTTTGTTGGAAACATTTAAATTGACACTGATCATAAATTGGGAACAAAGGGATTATCCAAATCTGCAGAAGTTACCTACAAATTAACCGAAAACTTGCTCTTCAATGTTAGTCATAGAAATACCCAAAATCAATCAGGTCCAAATGCCTTATCACAGAAATCTCAAACCAAGATGCTTTACTTCCAGCAGTAATCCTCAAAACACCTTTAGCCGTTTACCCAAAAACACATCATTGTAGTCTGAAAACGCTTTGTGCCTCCCGGAGGAAGTAGGCATTTCTAAAAGTTTGATGTATATACTGTGTAAACACACAAACATGGCCCCTGGGTGACCCTTCAGTCCTCCATTCCCTTCAATGAGCTCTAATTCAGGAGAAGTGACATCATCTCTGGATTGCCTGGACAGGCTCTCCGTTCCCCTCCCCACTCCAGAAAGCTGGGTGTTTGGAGGCCGCACCGCTCTGAGCGTACACCCATCCTCCCTACTGCTCTCCTTCCTTATCTCCAAAGAAACGTCCCCTTGAGCAAGACGGGGAGGATGCATCAGCTGTCAGTCACACTCCAGCAGTGGGGGAGGGTCTGCTGAGGAAGTCTTCAGACTCTTAAGAGACACAATACTTTCTGAACTCATGATTTTACACAGACTGGGATAAATTCCTACCAGCTATTTGGGAAGAAAATCTCTCCCTATCATCTCTTCGGAGAAATAAAGAGCGTTTCTGCCAATGTCTCCTGCATGCAAATCATGACATTTTTATGAGAGGGGGTGAGCACTGCAGTCCATGGTGCCTCAGCTTGCAAACATTCACAGGATATGGATACAGCAATATGTTGAGACAAGCAGTTCTGTTGTACAAAAAGAGAAAGGTAGTTAAGTAGCCGAATCCTCCATATCATCAAAAACAGATGCACAATTTCTACAACCATGGCAGAATCCTAACAGAATTGTATCAATAAATATATTTTGGTCACATAATTTTTATTCATGATTAGCAGTAAGCAAAAGTTGTGGATTATTGTGTTGACAATGTCGAAGTCCACGAAGAATGAGTTAAGACACACAACAAAAAAAAAAAAAAAAATGTTGAAATGTAGGCGAAACTGAATTTGCTAACATCTGAGAAATTCCTCATATGGGTGGCTGTTGTGTATTGAGTTAAAAATCATCACATTTTTAAACGAAACAGTTAAAAAGATTATATATTATCAACAAATAAGAAAACTAAATGTAAATCTAATAGATGGCAAGGTGGAAATACAAGGCATTGCCTATGACCCAACACATCTGGATAATTTAGAATGGTGGACCAAGAGGTCTATTGTCTCTCAGGAGTCCATAGTCGTTTTATCTCCCCACTCTATTTCTCCATGTGTCTCCCATGTTGTTTTCATACTTCCTCTTGGAATGCTCACAAATGGGGCATTTTAAGTCCTGATGATGTGTTAAGTCCTCAGGCTTGGAGCTGAAATGTTAGTGTGTGTGTGTGTTCTTGTGTGTCTGTATGCATCATCTGTGTATGTATATATGTATGGATGTTGTTAAGAATGTGTGTGTTTATGTGTGAGAGAGAGATCAAGAGGCAGCCAGGGCCTTGATCAGGTACAGTTTGTCTCCCTGCTCAGAGGTGAAGATTGGGGCCTTTTTGTAGTGTTCAACAAGCTCCTCCATAGAGTTGAACTTGCGCTGTCCAATGCAGTAAAGGTTTTCCTTCAGCTGCACTTTGAAATGCTTGTTCTTGCTCTGCGCCTTCAGGGAAATGGAGAAGTCATTTGGCTACAAAAACAGAAGCAAACACAGGGTTAGAGTTAGCGCTACTATAGTGCTTCTAAGTATCACACCTGCTAATTAATGCTGAGAGGCTACTGACCGATGATTCGCTGTCTCGAATGAGGAAGTCTCCTTCCGTGCCTCTCTGGTTGAGAGCCACCTCCGCTTGGTGACGCGTCACCTTTCCATAGTACCACTCCTTCCCTGCGAAGCGCCCGCTGCCTGAAGGTGAGATGTAGTCACAGTCAGGGGTGGGTGGCCCAGGAGGCCCCGCTGTGGGTTTATGAGAGATGGAGTCCAACACAGTGACGTAGTTCTTAGGCACCAAGCCCAGCTGTCCATCTGCTTTGCGGCATTTCCACCATTCTGGGTCGTTCTCGGGCTTCTCCACAACCTCCATCACCTCGCCTCTCTCAAAGTTCAGCTCCTCGTCATTTCCTGAGCTGAAAGGGTAGAGCGCCTGCACCGTGTGCAGCACTCGGTTTCCATTTGTGGTGCTGCTCACCACAGCTGCCAGCTTTTCTGTTAGCGATCCGGCCGGGTCACCGAGCCCANCCCCGCCGTCCCATCCACGTCCTCTGTCACGTAGTTGGACGGAAACCAGCCAGACCGTCCGTTGTAGCTGCCACGCCACCAGCCGTCGCTGCATTTCTCCATCACCACCACCCGCGTGCCTTTTACCAGTGTCAGCTCATCCTCACGCTCTGCTGAGTAGCTGAACTTGACCAGGGCGGGCAGGTTCAAGTCGTATAGCCGCTCACCGTTATCTGCATACATGTCTGTGTCGGCATTGGAGGCCGTGTCTCTCATCCCTGCCTTTCTGCTCTTCACTTTTCCAATTCCTAGACAAAATAACCAAGGGAAGGTGCAAGGGATTACAGAGAGAACATCAACATCTGCAAGGACATTAACTCCAGGGAGTTAGGTCAGCATGCCTGAAACCACACACACACACTCACTGACATATTGCCTATGTGGTCAGAAGTATTCAGTTATGTCTATTAAAGTCAGCATTTTACAAATATACAAGTTCCTGGAATCTGATGTGAAACAAGTCTCAACAATAAACAAACACCACACACATACACAAACGCACACACACACCATTAAAAAACACCTTTGAAAAGTTAAAGGGAAAAAAACCCCCAGATAAATACCAAGCAGTGATAATAAGCACTAGTGGTTGTGCTGAAGTACAGCGAGGGTGGGTAAGTAGGGCTAAATATCATTCCTTTTCCACATTACAGTGCCCTCACCCCCACACTCCACATTCAAATGCATTCTTGAGGATTAGGCCTACATCCTGAGGAAACAAAGCAATGCTGCTCTGGTTTTAAAAAAAAAAAAAAAAAAAAAAAAGCTGCATGAGATGCAAACTTGTTCTGGTATATAGCAGCTAAAAAATGTACAGTAGTTTTATTGATGCTAATCACAGTGCGCTAATCACTCGGCTGACCTCACGTCTGCAGCTTAGCTAGCTCTGCAGCTGCATAACAAAGTCCATCTCCTTTCTGCAACCCTTCATGTCACTCTGCACCTTATCCTCCAAACACCGCAATGCGCTCTGCCTACAGCTCCATATCCTCCCAACCCACATTAACATAAGTGACTGAGGGAAAAAGGGTGTATTTTAGCAAACCTCTAGCACCATCTTGGCATTGTGTAACACTGCACTCATTTACACCATCTCTGAGTGACCCAGAGGGACCCAAGAGGGGGATTACCAGGTCTTGTAGCCTTTCCTTCCTGAAGCTAGCTTTGGCAGGCCTGTGGTCATCACCTTAATAAAAAAGAATTTCCATTTGGCAGCTCAGCATGCTAACAGCATAGCGAGCAGAAGATTTGTGTGGAATCACACCTTTCTTACTTTCCAAAAGATCAGAGAGCAGCTCTAACACAACTGCAGCCTGGCCTTTACATTTGTTAGTTGTGATACTTGCAGTGAAAAACTTGCTATGCTACTATGAGATTACTGCTATTATCACATAGCTCTATGGCCACACTGATGATGCAGACAAACCAGACAACAGCAGACATCAGGCAGACATTAATATCAGACTAAGTGGTGACACTATTTTTTTGATTACGCGTGCAGGGCTTATTGCTTGCATAATCAATAGTCAGCTGGGTGAAATTATACAGGGAGACAGGGTGTAGTCCCCATCGTCCTGCTGGAAGTATGGCGTATGTTTGTGTGAGCAAAGAGCATGACTAACATGTCAGGACACCATACTGTATCTGGTTTACCACAGATAAATTGTCATTGAAAGGTGTCCATGACTCAACGATAGTGGAGACAAATTTCATGGTAGCACTGCGAGTCCAAAGTCAAATTGCTTCCAGGCAGATCCTATCATTACTCACACAACTGTACATAACTACAGAGTGCAGACATGCTACATATACCTGGATGTTTGAAGCACCATTCACAAAAATGAGACTGACAGAGTTGAGAATGCGTAGGAACGAAAACTATCACATCTGCAAGTTGAAAAAAACAAACACGATTGTGCAGGTGCAAACCCTGGGATGTGTGTTTTGTGACACAGTTGGAAATGACCCAGTTAGCTCCAAACAAAGGTCAGGGGTCAGCTCCAACTCTGGATAAATACTGTTTCTTTTAACTCCAGTTGAGAGCTTATATTTTATCTTCCTGCTCAGGTAACAGGCTCTTATCACACACCCTATCACAGGACTGTATTGTTGGCTTCCTGCTGCAGGCCACATGAATGCTTTGCATTAAAAAAAACAGGAGCCCACGACCACAGCATTTGCCTTGATGCTCAATCTAATCTAAGGTAATAAAGACAAATTGGGATTTGACTACAGGTAGATGATTCTGGGAGACGATAAGACATTGTTATTGAGTGCATCTGCTCCTCTGACGGCCCATCTGACAAGGCTGTGGGTTAATCACTGAGAATTTTACTGTGGAAGCATGAAATTACCACAGGTTTACGTTTTCCTTTATGAATTGGTGAGTTAATGGTGGACCCATCTGCTCTCTGCTTAACAGCTACATGGCTGACTTCAGTGTGAACCTTGATATTCAGCCAAAGTTCAAGTTCAACGCACTTTGGACACAAAATTTGGACCTATAAATACACTGACCTCCATGAGGTACATCTAATGGCATTCTGGTGTTGAACACAGAGGAGAGAAGTTATCCTTTGTGTAAATGCCCACAGTTATAAGCCTTTAACGCCAAGCAAAGTTAAAAGTATGAGGGAGGAAAACACAACTTAGGTGAGAATTTCAACATTTTTAAAACAGCTAGGTACATTTAATTCCTTTTTATTTTAACTGATGTGAGGACCCAGTTTTGTCTTTCTTTGTTGTGACATGCTGGGCTGTGCTCTACCTCAAATGGTTCAAATAGTGTGAAAGCACAGTTACAGTCACAGAAGGTACCATAATTAAAGGTTGAGTCTAATGTTAAAGTTTCAGTCGTCATAACAATCAGTGATGTGTCCATCACAATAGCTATGAGTCCTGTCTGAGTGTTGAACACCAGACTGCTCCGTCTTACCAGTCCACCACCAAGAACTTACCACAAAATAAAGAAATTAATGGAACTCCCCCAACGTCCTATTAGAGGGAAACGTAATCCTCTCATCACCCATATTTGATCTCTTCACCTGAAGCTAACCTTAAGTAATATGTACCTTCTGCATATACTGTGCATGTTTTTTGTGCACGTGGTAGCTGAGCAGTTCACCTGCAAACCATCCTGCTACTTTTTTACTACTTTGAAATGCTTTTCAAAATGGAGGGAGAAAGCAAAAGGTATTGTGCGCTGGAAAAATTTCTCCCTTTCGACGTCAGAGACTTTTTCCTGTGTGCTTCCTGAGACAAGGATGCGGAGGGAGGAAATCATGTTGCGTCAAATGGCAATAAATCAGCGAAAACAATGACAAAGGGCCTAATGCTTTTATCGTAAACCTTTCCAAAACTTCACTTTTTGTTTACAGACGAGGCTCACCAGCAGCAGGAGAAGAAAGGGAAGAAAGGGATTTTGTTCGTTTATTGACAGCCAGGAACTAGTTTTGTTTTTTAGCACTGGCCTCCCTTTGCTGGCTGGCTGTCCATTGTCTGCTAGAGCCCTTTCGACCCCTTTGCTTCCCTCCATTCCACGGCTCTTCCTCTGTGGACGACAACACCCCGCGTCAGGCTATCTGATAGTGCCTGAACATCCCCCAGCCTGAGCAGAACGCGATCAAGTTCAGCTGAATTTTACAGCCAAATGATTGTAGTCAGCTCAGTGCAACACATGTAATTCTCCGTGGCTAGTCACTTTGTCGTAACCTAATTGCAATTTTAGCCAAGTCGCCCAAATTATCATGTATCAACAGGCATAACGTCACCGGTGAGACTGTAAGTACTGATTAGACTCTCTCTCACTCACACACAGAGTGCCGTGTGTGTCAATGGTAAATCAAACTCTGACAGCCCTTTGTCACACACAAGCACTATCCTGACATGTGATTTAACACAGCAACCCTCAGCCATATGGTCCACCATATGACTTTGACACTGAATGTTACCAACACCCTATACTGTAACAAAGAGAGAGTGAAGAGAGAGCATACAGGGGTGAAAGTGGTCAGGACTAAAATTTTAATCAAGACCAATGCTGATAACGTGGCTGCTGATAGCTCAGGAAACGCACAAAACTCTTTCAACATCGGCCAAGTGTGACATGAAAAGCACCCAACCATCAGCCCCTAATGTAGAGAGTGGGAGAGACCGAGAGAGAATATATGAGAAGGAATATATGAGAGAGAGAGAGAGAGAGAGAGAGAGAGAGAGAGAGAGAGAGAGAGAGAGAGAGACCCAGTCAGTGCATCATTACCTTCAGGGCCTAAGCCAAGAACTCTTCCTGATAGTAAACAAATAAGTGGTTGTTTTAGTTCTAACAAATACTATCTTTGTTTCTGAAATCATGCTGGTTATGAGTCAAACTAGGCTATTTACAGGAGGGTTGTGCCGTATCATGATGATATTGGAATAATATTTTGAAATGATAAAAAATTTGCACACAACAAATTTGTTTTATGACTAGGAGAAGAAACACCAAGAAAGTTAAAAGTCACATAAGGAGGAGACCTGAGCAGCTGATTTGCGGTGGTGATGAAGCTGTATTTAAAGGATATTTAAGTGCAGTGTTACACATCCTATTTATCACTGGAGGGAATATCATAACCTGCCAAAAAATCAGTTCTTATGCCATCATCAGTAATTTTATTTGGATCTTATTTATGTTCTATACACTAGTCAAGACTAGATTACTAAATCCCAAAATGCCATTTACTGCTAAAACAAGTGCAACAAAGGTATGTTTATTACTGTACTACTGTGGTGGAGCAATGAAACAGTTTTAACAGATGCCATGACAATGAAAATGTGTTTTACTGTAGACACAAAAATTTTAGGGTGCAGGAAAGGTACTTAAACTAGAGATAAGCCTTTAGCTGAAAGAATTTAACATTTTTATTTGATGGGTACACTTAGAACCACCAGACTTTGAAAAACAAAGACTGAGAAAATGGGTACATTAAACTAAATCAGTTAGTGACCAAAAAAAAAAAAAAACAATTAAATTTTGAAATCAATGCAACAAATCTGTTTATAGATGTGTACACAGTTCTACTTTTCTATTTCACTAACACATTTATGACACTCCTCAGCAAAGACAGCCATTGCTCATTTCCTCTTGTGCAATTCCTAATGGCAGAAGATACAGGAGGAAACCAAACATTAGTGGATTGATTTTGAGGGGGAAAAAACATATACATAAATATATTAGGCTTAAATGACACTGATGACTCCCATAAACCTCTTAATTATGATACTCTTTTGCTGATTTGTTAGAGAAGCAGTGGTTTGGAGTGAGAAAGAGGGAGTGCATGACAGAGACTGCCAGAAAGTCCAAAAGACACATGCTGCACAATGATTCAACTTCCTTCTAACTTCTCACTTCCTCTCTGCCCCGCACTCTCCAAAGCTCAGGGAGAAATGTGGCTCAAATTAGAGTTTCCGCTCACTAGGGAGGCTGAGAAACAGGAAAAGAGAGGGAGGGGAGAGAGAGAGAGACAGAGAGAGAGAGAGAGAGACTCACAGCTCACAGTTTACACAAGCAAAAGGTTTGTTAGCTCATCATGGCTTCTCATCCTATTACACTCTCTGGATCTTTTAACAACACAGTCTCTAGGCCAATCAGTGGTCTCATACACACCCAAGTAGGGAAGAAACAGAGACAGAAGATACCACTCAACAGTTACAAGGTGAGATTACAGCATGGGTGTGTGCCAGGGACTTTTGAAAAAGTGTGTCAGCGTGGCTGTAAAGTATCCGCGGCCCACAGAACTGCCTGGGTAATGACATTCCTCTGATAACCGAGTGAGGTGCAGGAGATGGGAACCCGAGTCCCATCAATCAGCAAAGACCCCTTCCTCCTCTCAACACAATGACTACAGTGTTCTACATGAGCACCCCGCGTCCCTTCCACTGTAGCTCATGACTGGCGGGTGGGGTGGGGTGGCCCGCCTAGAACGGGCGAGCTGGCCCTGAGGGTAACATAAAAGAAAACAGACTTTGGCTGCATCTTGAGATATTCCTAAACAGGGCGGAGGGAGGTCTTCAAGCATGATAATGTAATCCACTGAGTTGGAGCCCACTCACTAGGACAAATGCTAGAAAAAAATGGAGTAGGATTACTTTGTGTGTATGTATGTATGTGTGTGTGTGTGTGTGTGTGTGTGTAAAAGAAAGAGACAGAGAAGGATTGCTGAGGCAATTACAGGCTTCAGCTCAGCAGAAGGCTTTTCAAAAGCATATCCACCCAGTCTTTGCAGCTGCACAGACAGACAAGAGCCTCAAAAGCTGTTAAGACACCCTCTCTCTTTCTGCCAGCACAACATGTTAGCGCAAAAATCAGTTTTCGCCTAATCTTAATGTGGCACATTCATTTGGATACCCTCAAGCCGAAACCATAGAGCCAAAGTGAAAAATCTTAAAGGAAGATGAAAACAAACTTGACAACTGTTCCTGTAAAACTAGAGAAAAGAAAAGAATGGCTCAAACTTCAGACAAAAGAACTCAACACCACTTCTGAGAAACAGCAGACAAGTGAGACCTACTTCACACAGAGGAGCTAAACAAGGCGAGAAAAGTCGAAAACTCACGAAAGAAATGTTTGAATAGGTTAGCCATGTCCATTTTGTGCTCGCCGTCTCTCCCGGCCCCTGCTCTCTTCCCACTGCAGCTGTAGAGTTATTCCATGTGAACACCCTAAGAGCTGGGCGGATAGCAGAGCAGGGCAGCCTACTCCATGACCATGTGATCTGGCTGAGCCAATGGGAGTACAGGAGAGAAAGAGGCCTCCAGTTCAGCTCTGGAGGCCTCATGGAGAGAGAGAAAGGAGGGAGGAGGAGGAGGAGGTGGTGAAGCACAATCTGAGACAGAAAGAGATGAGAGAAAAGAGGAAGAGAAGGAACCCTGACAGTTGAGAAATTTTTCCAAATAAATACACTCTGTGGGAGCTTGTGGAGGCTGCGACTTCTGAGTGAGTCAGCGAGTATTCTGTGTCTTATGACTGCAATTGTTTTCAGACGCACACTCATAACTTCACAACAAACCCAGGAAACATGAAGCCTTAAACAGAGACTCACACCAAAACATCTGCGGATGGATCATACCTCACACATTATTTGAAATGATGACACCATTCCACACCCAGCTACACAAATGTTTTGATAAAAGGAGGACTTCATCTGTCTGCCATAATATATTAAAGTGCTCATCAAGCTGCTTCTCTCTCTCATTCTATATAAAAAGTATATAAGCACTCTCAGTTAAGTCAGGAAATGTACTTGTATCGATGCCAGAATACAACACATAAAGGGGAAGTATTTACAAGCATTCAGTGTTTTGGTATATTAGCACTTATTAAGAGCAGGATTTGACAAGGCTCAGGTCTGTGTTAGCTTATGTTTTGCATTAGTCCGTGTTTTATTGGGTGAGTGAGTGCTGAGGGCCGACTGAGGAACTGGCTCTCTGACAGCTCCAAGCCTGTGTGTGTGTGCTTGTGTGTGTGTGTTGTCATGGACCACAGCTGTGAAGCTCCCAACACATCTTCACCTGTCACTGCATCCACTGATCAAATAACCTCAGGTGAGCAGCTGGCCGGATGACACACACATACTCACACACACTTACACACATGTCCATATATGCCTATACACTACACATAACAGACTGACAAATAAACCTACACACATCACTTCTGGGCATAACAAACTAGATTAGAAAGGCTGAAAGCGCAATAGTTAGTCGTTAAGTTTTTGCTTTAATGTAGTTTTATCATAGACATCAGTAGAAAAAAACAGAATGAGTTGTTTATGAAAACAAAATAAAACACATTCATGTTATGCTGCATGCATTCGCTACACGTACACTCTTAGGGTACTTCATCTTTCTGTTGCTATATAATTTGTTTTTATCATCAGAGCATTTCAGCACATAGCCCAACCCATACGTCATCAATTCCCTCCCACACCACACACACACACAGAGACGCGCACACAAAAAAACAACTGAGCAGCTAAACAGGAAGACCCTCTTCACATGTACAACAGATAAGTTTTTCGAAAACACTCCACAGCGTGACACAGTCATAAAATTATGACCTGCTTCTGATTGCTTTAAGTCCCCAAGGAGAGAGCAGCGGGTTTGAGCTTCCTCAAAGAGGTCACCCTACGCGGCAGTACATCATCGCCATATCAAAGCCAAACAGAGAAGACCAGACTCCCTCTTTTCTCAGTCTGACAAGTATGTTTTATGTTTTTGCGATGTTCATTTTTCAGCTTTACCTCAACTATCAGTGTTTTGCCCATGATAGAGATATCACAACCCAGGTGATTCTGTCATGCATGATTTATTCAAGAAATTATCCGCAGTATGTCAGATGCTGGTGTAAGCAAATAGAAATTCAATCTGTGATACATTTAATCGCTGCATTATGAAGAGCTATTGCATTTTTATAGACACAAGTACACTGAAAGGAGGAGAAAAGGAGGAAACACCTCTGCCTGTGACACAATAAGTATCATTAGACGGATACTGATATCATATCACAAGAGACTAAAACACAGTGTGTTACAAAATTCATTTTTGTATCATTGCTAATGAACACAGGGCTAGGCTCTAACAGGGCTAAAAGGATTTTCATTGAGGAGCATTTCGTATGTAGAATGATCAGCATGTCCGGTACAGAGATTGTAGTCTAAAAGCAGCAGAATATACATTTTTGAAAACACACAAGAGAAATGATCAAACAGCCAAATCATGGATCAAACAGATGCCAGGCTGGCTGTGGTTTCAACTGGATACCAGTAGTCAGAGTGTGCATCCCAAATTATCTTGAATGTCTGTCATCAAGAAGAATTAAGCTAAGACAAATGGCAACCTTGGCTACCGCATGTAGTTACATTTGTCTTAGAGTGAATGTAGCAGTACAGGGCGGCAAACGGCAATTCCCGGAAATGTTACACTTTTGCTGACAGTCCAGAAAACACCTGTTTCGTACTTATTGTAGTCTTGATACAAAGAAAGACACAAAGAAATACTCAGTTGTGATCGCTATGTGCAATCAGAAAATGCTGAAATTTAGATTTTAGATGGCCTAGCTATAAAATAAAAACTAAAATATTGTGATTTTATATGTTCATTTTAAGGTTAAATACAGGCAGGTTTAAGTATATTGCTGACTTACCTGAGTAGCTGCTTCAAGATGGACAAAAATCACTTTGCATCAGACACGACACTACAGACACTATAATCAGACTCTGTTAAAGCTTCACTGTAAGTACTCTGTGAGAAGGAAGAAGCCGTCTGTGTTGCAACCAATGAGACAGAAGAGCGGGGCATTCTTCCTGTGGTGTTTCTCATAAATAGAAGACAATATTGTGGGCAAAAACAAAATGAAGCAGAGCTGACCTAGATAAAGGAAGCTCTTTGACACTACTTTACTTAGGTTAAATGTCAGTCCTCCATTGTGTAACAAGTTCAGTGTTGGCCTACAGTCAAAAAAGATGTTATGAATGACTGAAGAAATATAAATGTTTATAGTGCGAGTATCTATGGGTCTTAACTAGAATCCAAAGAGCTCCTAAAATTAAAATAAACAATGATTCAAGGGAGAATAAACTCAGACGTGGTTTCTGACTCGTAAACTGAAGAAAGTGTAATTGATTTTTACCAAGCGTGTCTTTGAGATTCTTGACAATAGAGGCTTTCCTGGCACTGTTTTTCCTCTCCACATAGTTGGACGGGACAAAGCCTGTTTTGTTGGTGGCATTTCGAACCCTCCACCAGGACTTGGAGTCGTCAAGGAGCCAGAGGCGCTCGTTCTTCTTGATGTCCAGCTCCTGGTCCTGCTGGGCCATGTAGTCAAACTTGGCGATGACAATCACCTCTTCCGTCATCTTGCACTGGGTGCACTGATGGAGATGCAAAAGACACAAGACAGATATCAGACAGACAGCCATCAAACACATTTTCATCCTCCAACTGTTTGCTCCAGATAAAGTGAGTATGTAAGAGACACAGAAGTAAATTTAGAATGTATTTTTGGAAATAGATGCGTACCTGTACTGCATCAAAGCTGAAAACTTCAAGGTCTCCAACACCTCTTTGTGGACCTAAAAAAAGAACAGAACAAATAGAGGAGAATTACAAAAATCTGACTTAAGGGCTTTCTGAATTTTCCAAAACTTTTGACTTTTGCTGATTTATTGTTATTCCTGCGAGACTGAGATTCTGTCTTGATTACTCAACGCAACCATGCTACTGTCCACATAAGCTACATTTCAAGTTTCCGTCAAACTGTATTCTTGGAATAACAGATGTAAAAAAGATTTTTTTCAGTCTTTAGCAATGACAGCCGACAGAAAATGTTTAATGTTTGACGATGTTTAATGTTTTTTAATGATTTATGTTTAACATACAATTGCCTATTGTTTTGTGGATCAAACTTGAAACCTAGGAGCCAGGATGATAGCAAAAGGCCAGATTATCATAAGAATGGCATACAAATTGTCTGAACCGTGCAGTACATGCAAATCAGTGTCTTATCGTCATTGTTAGCTCAGTTACTTTTCACAACAGCTTTGAGATTCTCTGAATATTCACCATGATGGGATGAGAGTACTGTATGTCGCATATATGATCCACTATGAAAACTTATTTTAACAATGAGCACATTCATGTAACAGGTCTTATGACTAATCTAGTCATCAGCACAACTCGTCTATGTTTAGGCGAACAGACACTCGGGTCAGCGCTGAAGCAGTGCAGCGCCATAGAAGCAGCTCTGATGTCATGCAAGTGGATGGAGTTTCACCTTTCCCCCCTGTGCCTGACTTAAGGGACCCAGACGCTGACCTCATAGATTGAGAGCTCTTGGTTTTTATTTGAAGGGTAGTGTCTAGGTTTCAGCTGCAGCTGGTCTTCAGAAAAGCCCAGAACTTGATCTTAGGCAAACAGAAGGGGCATAGCAAGCTGAGCTAAGTTTCAGCATGATTAATCATGAGGAATAAAACAGATAATAAATAGGCACTGGCTGAAAGCTATGAAGGACTTTATTCAAGCTTTTCTGAAGGAAAAATCAAGATGCTTCATTCTCTCAGGGAAGCCACTGGAATAATGGCTAATTTCCCCCACAGTTTTAGCTAATACTTGGGGGAAGGTGGATAAGAGCAGGAGCAATGTAGTGTGGCTAAGATGTATAATATCAAGATCCCAAAATGGTCCTGTATTTCACTTACTAAAATTTTAAGAGGGAACACCTGTGGTCTGCGCTGTGTGGTGTGTTGGTTTCTTTTACCAAATGCATTAGAGCGTATACTGTGGTTTTGTGTAATGGCATGTTATAGCCTGCTCCTTTTCCATTTTCAATTAAATTAATGAACACTGGGAGACGACTTAGGGAGCGGCACAGAAAAACAAAGAGCTGATTTACTCTTCTCGAGAGCTGTCTCTTTCAGCAAGACAAAGGCAACAATCCCTGCACTCCCTGGGCTGGGCTATAACCGTCTGCCAAAGAGACTGACGAGTGCGTATATGTGCTCCTCCTCCATTGACAACATCCCTCCATTTCCATTTTGTTGAAACTGAAACGTAACTCTTCCTTACTGTCTTTTTTTCTCTTTTCATTCTTCCTCACAACAGAATTGTCAATCCAGGACTAACCCTTTCCTAAATATCTCCCATTATTCAACAACACGCTCTCTTCTCTGAATGCCCATCACCCCCCACATCTAGGGTGGCTGAGCAATAAGAGAACATTAACACCACGGTGATGTATGACAGTGCAGATGTGAAGGAGGATCAAAAACTTAGACAACAGATGCTCCCGGCTTTTCACGCAGCTGCAGACTGAGCGAAGGCCACTTGCCACTCTAAAGCACTAAAAACAAGGTCAGACAGGTCAAACTGCTCAAATGGTGTCACATTCACATACATAGCAGATCTTATTTACCCTGCAGCCCGGCAAAACTAACAGGTACCCCAATCTCATGGCACACACACACACACACACACACACACACACACACACACACACACACACACACACACACATGCTGCTGACTAAAACAGAATTTAAAACTGTTGTTCCTAAATGAAAAATCAGAATCTGACTTTGAGCCGTCATTTCATGCTACAGTTATTCCAACCACAAAAACAAAACCTCATGATAAGACTCGAGAGGCAACATGTGTAGGACATTTTTCTGTCCTGAAGCCACATCGGTTAAAGACTAAAGCAACTTGTCTTTGTCCGCGTCATGCAAATATGCTGTTATCTTCTTACTACAAAGCTAAAAGAGTGGGTGTACCTTATCAGCTGCCATGACAGTAGTTGTGGGCCAGTGGCAGGGCATCCAGCGTTATTATCAGTAATCCACTTGTGTTCTCTGGAGTGCTAACACAGATCACAACTGCGCCCCATCAGCAGAAGACCAGCTAGCCAAAGCAGGCACCGTTACCTTAAGAATAAAGGTCAAAAGATGCTAACAAAAAGAACAGTAGTGCTTTTCTACTTAGACTTTGAGAAAATGCCTTTCTCATACAATGTGAAGAGGTTTAATTAGCATTGTGAACCGCAAACCACAGCAATTGCACATCAGTGGTAATAGAGAGATGCAGTGTGCAACTTTGTGAGTTATCTTACGGTACTATGAAACAGCAGTGACACGAGTTCACCACATCCTGCAAGAACTACAGCTGCTGCCAAAAACCCTTGTGTCTCCGCGGAGGGAAAAAAAAGGAGAGTTGAGAAACAGTCGAAGAGCACACCCTGTGGCCTGTGAGGTAATGCACTTCATAAAGGAGGGATATACTGAGAGGGACGTGAAGAGGCAGAAGAATTCTCTTCAAAGAACTGGAACTGGATCTGTGTTAAGCATAGATTTCTGGACTTCTGACTTCATTACCACTGCCTAACATCAAAAGCTCTGGGTAAAAACAATGAAGTCTCAAGATGATAGCGTATAAGCTAAACCATCCTGAGAGAACAACAACGGATTCTTGTTTCTCTTCGCTGCTGTGGGATGATGGCAGAAAGTGTACCGCTGCCCGACAGGACTGCTGAGGCACCAGGACAGCAGCATGAGCTCACAGAGTCAGACAGAGTAACCTAATCCCTGTGACAGCCTGCTAAAATCACAGGGCTCCGCTGCCTTCTGGAATGTGCTCTGTGTGCTCACTGCTCAATCAGCCCTGCTGGCACTGCTGCACTTCCTCTAACCTACAGCAAAATGCGCATTTTAGCTACGGGGCTGATCTCCTGCACAATTGGACAGTACAGGCCAGCCTAAGGAACGTTGAACATTCTTATGTTTTTCATATTGACCCACTACAACTAAAACCCAGGAGACTGCATCTCGTCCCAGCTGTCCTAAACCCTCTCAAAAACAAAACTGCAGTACAGCAGCAAAGGGTCATGGGAGACTTGGCGGGCCAGCTGTGAGACAGGAAATGGAGACTCAAGAGAGAAGAAGGGTGGGAAAGTGATGCAATCGGACAGAGTGCAGGATTTAGCCTCGCATCCAAATGTTCAGATACCTTGTCTTAAAGTTTTATTGATTCATGTAATAAATCGGATTAACTTCAATGTTCAGGACCAACCTTTATGTTGGTGTTGCAGGATGACAACATGAGTTTTGGATTTCAGCATCACATTAAAACTTAATTAAAGACAGAGGGGCCTCTTGTATTTGTGCTCAGCCAAGCTTTCAGCTACAATCATGACTGTGTGAAAGCAGTTGGTTATCCAACCCTCGGGATCACCCTCAGCAGTTGGGAATGGCCTAAAATAGACCGTGGCTTATGTCCCTTGAGAATAGCAGAGAGATTTATTCTCACAGTGACAATCAAAATCTAAACTTTAAGTTGTCTTTTAGGTCAACTTCACATCTGAAGCCTCATTCTATGCTCAAAACAAATCTGTGTGCACCAAATGCCATCATCTGATTTAGAGCTGTACTGTATACCCAATTATTTCAGCACAACATGCAAACTCTTGTGTCTTTACCATGTCCAAGCACTGTTCCTGTATTTTCAAGTTATTTAGAGATAAGTGTCATATTTAAAATGCTCAGAGGGAACCACTTCTAATCAATCTATTATCAAAGTGCCCATGGTGGTAAGGCAAGTACATGACTCGGTGTTTTCACTTCCCACTACACGCAATCAGCTCAATCTGCACCACAGAGAAGGGGCTAGTCATGACTGTCTAGACCACAGACTTCACTGTTACAATTAACTTGCTTTTTACATCAAGTCCCATTCCAGTTTCCTAGTATGCAAAATATTAGCTAACATTTAGGAGAAGCAAGACCAAGTTTGAGGAAATGGATAGATAACAAAGAGACTGGAGGATCATGTAGGAGCTTGCATTAAAATATAAGGTATGTAATAACTCCAACCAGTTGATCAATAATTTAAATTATATATATCTGTGACCAGTATCAGTCCTAAAAAGTCTGATTGGAATAAATTAGATAACCAAAGTGCTAATAAGTGGTAAAGTGAAAATGCAGTAGTACCGGCTAAATATAGAGCTTTTAAATGGGCTTTTAAATGAAAATGTAGTCTAAAACTGGCCTTAGCAGCAGATCTACCGACATGAGAAGATATTCTTATGCCATGCTAGTTGCTGGAATTGCCAGCTGTTGTTCTGGGTTGCCTATTTGCTTACCACCACCAGGTTCAACAATTGCCACATCTGAGCCATCTCAGATCAAGGCAAGAGTAAAATAAATCTCCCGGTTATCTCGGCAACACTGAAAGCAACAGAGGATTTCCCAATGACTAATCCAAGTTTACAAAGCAAAACTATTCCTAATGTCAAGCATTACAGTACACTAAACCTGTTTGTAGTTTGGTGGTGTATGGTGTCAGGACATTTGCAGGTACTAGTAGCATTACCAGTGGAAGAGAAGATCCACAGCATAAAAAAAAAAACCTCTGCATGCAATGTACTGAGACTGTATATGCTTCTTTGCCATATTGCAACCTTCTGGAAAAAGCCATTGTTATAGTTAAAATAGCAGATAATTTGTAAACCATGAGATAATAATCCCAGACAGCCTGTTTCAGAGAGCTGAAATACACTAGCTTCCTCTTAGTCTTCTATATCCTGACAGGTATGAGCCCTGGGGTGCTATCACAACAGGGCTAAACAAGCCACTTGGGATGTAAGTCTGGGCAAGGCACGTGTTGGAACTTGTGTATGAGCATCTTGAGAGCAGGAGGCATTCCAGATTGCGAAGGCGGCGATGCCATGAAAATCTGGGGTCTATACAAATGAGATCAGCGACACGTTTAATAGGACACAGTGAAGGAAGGAAATGCCTCGCACAAAAACCTGCACCTGTGCTGCCTGGCTGAGACACACTACGCACTTTCTCAATTCAAACATGCTCTGAGGAGGTTGCGTTTGATTGACAACATTTTTAATTGTTAAGGTGTTTGGAATGTTGCCTTAAAGGACTACAATGGCAGTTTAATGTATGTTTGTTGTGGAAATCAATTTGATAGTGATTTTGACATCCAATGCTAGTTTTGTAGTGACAAACTGGTAGCATGTTACAATTGTGGTCCATAAGAGAAAGATTTAAATTTATACACCATGCACACTATTAATTTTTAATCACTTATTTTTGATGCTATTCAATTAGTCAGTGTTTAAAGAATATTCCCATTATCACTGTTGGTGAGCCTGCAGCCAAAATATCACCATATCTACAGTTAGGCAGACTTAACACAGCTTCAGCATATCACAGTGAAATCCAGCTGCGGTCATCAGAAAAGAAAATTCAACTTCTAAAGACACATTTGACTAGTAATTTATTTTAAATGGATATACTATACAATAATGTCTATATTTACTATAAACCACAGCATGAAGCACACACATCTTCTTTTTTCATCTAGCAAAGCCGCTGCAAGAAACCCCCAGACCATAATGAACTAACAAAGAAAAACAGTACCGAAACTGCAGACCACTTCTGTCCAACATGAGGAAGCCCAGAATGCAAAATTTTTACCAGTCACAGGACTGAGGTGAAATGTCATCACACCAAACACTGTTAACTGTCTAATAAATGATGACTTTGCTTATTCATGCATAAACAGCGATGACAGAGTATTTGAATGTTTTCAGGTGTGCTGGCCTCTGATTACAGTTATGTAAAAAAACAAATTGTAGCTATCAGTCTTCTGCTTATTTATCCAACTCTTTTGACTTTTAAGATTAAGTTTCTTTGCAGCTGGTAACCTTGGTTGGCACATCAAAAGCATCTTTGCAATTGACTGTTTAAACATTCCTGTATGCATGGGTAGTCGCTGGAAAACATTTCACACAGAAAAATAGAAATCGTAAAAGAAAATGAGGAAATGGAAGAGATCTTTTGCAATAACTCAGATTAAGGAGATACACGATTGCAGAAAACAGATTTTCCCCGTTTCTCAACTTTGATACAGGACTAAAGCCACTTAATAGACTAGATTCCTAAGCTTGTTATTTGACCAGGGAAATTTTCAGTCACGTTAGTTTTCTGGCTTTCATGAAAATGCACAGTTGGTATTTTCCTCTAGGCTGGGCAGACAGATTTGGCTGCTGGAGGCCACTGAAAACACCCAACCAGGCATTGAGCAAGAAGCATGGGCAAGATTTCATACAAAAAAAAGCTCTCTGTTACTTAGACATAAAGTATATGATTCCATAATATCCCTACGGTTATACTACCACAACATTCACACAAGCTGTTTGAGGGTATCTGAGTGAACAGGAACCTGTGATTGGGACACAGATGAAGTAAATAAGGCCTTGTCTCTAGAATGTCAACATACATATGTACACAGTGGTGAGAACTTCAATTTCAGTGAGACGTCTCAATCATGAATGGCAATTCTGTGCTTAGAAATATCTCAGTGCAAGCTCTGGGGCTGGCAGGTAATAGGAGAGGAGCAAAGAGTGATAAATCATATCTTCTCCATGAGGCTTCTAATGGCCATTTTCAAGTCCTGCAAATTGGCCTCAATGCACAGGGGAAACTTAATGTTAGCCTTCAAGCACATCACACTGCTGAGTAGGCCTTAACCATCCTTCTCTCTGCAAAACTGTGGTTCTCCTCCCTCTCAATGACCAAATGTCTCTCCCCCCTCTCACCTCCCTTAACCCTTAATGAGAGACCGTGAAGAGGTCTGTCAGTGTGGCAATAATTACAGAAACTATACTATTCACCAGCTGCAAAAGACCCCCCGTGGCAATTGGAAAGACACAGAGGCTACTCCTTCCATCATTCATATTCAGCTAACTACGTCTTCAAATGAATAAATGTGAAGCAAAGACACCCAGGCCATATTACTCTGTTGAACAGTTTTTGTAACAGGCCACACACACACATAGCTAATCTCCAAGAACTTACCAACAGTTATACAGCCTTATCGTCTATTGTGCTGCTGAAGCATGACATTTAGTCTGGCTTTGGTTGTATATGCTAAAAACAATTTTGAGGGAGAAAGAGGAGGAGCATTTATATGAAATCCTGCCAAAAGAACAGAAATCATTTTCATTAAGAGAGAGGACATTTGCCTACTGATCTCAATGTATGCACTGATTGCAATGCATCACCTAAAATCCATATTTGACAAACAAGGGAATGACTACAATACAGTTTGTGTGATTAAAAACTCTTATATCTAACGTTAGGGAATGCATCCATCGTGACCATGACCAGTCAGTCCCTTTGAGGGGGACTACACAAACCAGAGTCCAATCAGTGTACAACATACCACACTTTAACTTGAGGTTTACATTAAGACACAACATTAATCCATTACAGTAAAACTAAGAAGATGCAAAACACATCATTAAGTTTTTTAGAAATAAAGCAACGTTTAAGTGGTCCATTATCCGACATGTAGTGTAATGTTAGCAACAGTTATCCTAACGTAGTAGGTTTATACGTTTGTGTTATAGGTTTAAGGTGCCTCCTTTGCAAACTTATCGTTAAGTTAATAAGCTTACTAATTACGAATATTAACGGTTACAGCTGTGATGTGAGTAAGGAATAACTAGCCAACTTGGTGGCAGCATTCTGGCCATTTCGCATGGCAAAAGACTGGTTTTGTCTGGCTTAGCTGTTAGCTGAGGTTAGTTAAACTCAGTGAAAGCGAGCGTTGCCTGTAGCTATAGTGAGAAACGCTAACGCAGTGCGGTATGTTAGCTAGGATCAGATAGGGCAGCAGAGATCCTCATCCTGCTCATAATATATCTTACCTGATTAATGACGGGCAATTTTCTTATCTCCTTTCGGAAACTGTTGATATGTAGAAGTGTCACACAAACTGGAAGTTGATAGCCACGAATAATATCCAAAATCCTAGCAAACAGTCAGTTAGGAGCTAGCCTAGCTAATGATATGCTGTGCCCCGTTGGAATAGCATTTCTGTATCAAAGCATGTCATTGCTCTGCTAAGCTAAGCTAAATGCTGCAACACAAGCGTCTCAGACCTTAACTCCGCCCAACCCCATGTGATTGGTTGCGGAAGAAACTCTATTTTAATTGGACAAAAATGTTGTGAGTCAATCATACCGCAATTGCTGATGTTTTCATGGTGCTTCATGTCAGTTGTGCAGAGATAAAAATTGTATTTAGAACTAGTGTTATGTGACGTTCACTTGACGGATAAATATAAATTAATTCGTAGAATTTTCCACAACAGCTTTGCAAGGGCTATGTTTTACTGCAGCTCAATCAGTGGTGGCATTATTTGGAAAAAGCTATTGCCTTAGAAATACCACGTCCAATAAAGCAAAAAACACAAAACAACAACAAAGAAAAATATTTTAAAATACTGCATTGTATTTATCCTGCAAATTATTTTATTGCCAAATATGTAGAAGTTGCAGACATTTACAATCTACAGAAAGAAACTAATCATCTTTGTGTTTCCAAAACATGTTCGTCATTTCTTATTTATGCTGGCTTGCAGACATGTTGTGGAATTTCTTTACCCCAAGGGATGTTGCTAGAGTTTGTGAGCTTAAGAAATTTGCTCACTGTTCCTCTATCTGCACACACACACACACACACACACACACACAGAGAGAGAGAGAGAGAGAGAGAGAGAGANACACACACACACACACACACACACACACACAGAGAGAGAGAGAGAGAGAGAGAGAGAGAGTACACATATGATAACTTGTTCTGAAATTCCATTCATACCCCCTCCTGGGAAATGATGTTTCTTCTAATAAACATGTCTGCAGTGAAACAAGTTGCAGGGTAATTTGGAAGGTTGTGCAGCTCATTGCAGGATGCAGTCTGTTTCCTGCTCTAACAGATGGGTCTCCCCTACATGGATTCTTCTGTGTGCACCCAGAGATCTATCTCAAAACAACAGTACATGACACAGTCTGTACTGTAATATGGGATAGTATATGGTAATTCCATTATCTATTTATTCAACTTTGTACTTTGAGAAATGTGTTTTGGATACCCACCTTAGCAAAGCAAAAAATAATAATTCCTTATGTTTATATTGATGTTGATCATCTTCCAGTTTTATCTGACTAAAGTTCATAATTTACTCACCTTTTTGTTTACTGAGACATTAGTGATAGCAGATTGTAATTACAGTGAATTGATTTTCTGGGTGTGGTTACATTCACCCAGTTTACGCTAGTCATCTCCAGTTTAATAGGATGTACATGTTGGATTGATAAGAGACAATATGTTGGGGAAAGATTTAACACCTGGGTGACATAAAATATATATAATGGAATATGAATGTAAACAATGAGATTTCTGCTTTTGTAGATGAAGTTAAAAGTATTTAGATTAAGTTTATGTCATGTTAAAATTGTTATAGTTGAATAAATGTAATTACCTTAGTAATATTACTTATACTCTATCAAAGTGGCTTGTGAATGCCACCTGCTGGGCCGAAAGTGAAAATGTTGTGTCAGTCTCTAACCACAACATGCTAGTTCTCTTTCACCCACTCTGCATCATAATTACGCCTTTATTTCATGCCATTACAGTTGCTTTGCCGTAGGGAGTTCACAGAGACTCATTGCCTCAGCTGGGTTTTCTATACAGAGAAAGGAAACCTTGATGGTGAGTCACTGAATATTCTTTTTACAGTAAAAACAGATGGCCTCATGTTGTTAAAGGGGACTTTAATTCAATACAGTGCACCCGCCTCTGGACATTAGCATGATATGAGTCTGAAAGTAAACAGGAGCAACATCCTAGGATGTAATCACTATGTTAAATATCAGCCAGCTGCCTGGGACAGAACATACATAAAAGCCAAGAATAAAGCACACAAAGGTGCAATATGTGCACAATATACAGAGAGAGAAATATGTGGAAAAGTATTGAGAATCTATGCACAAAATGGAAAATGATTATATTCCTCATCCTGAAGAATCCACTTTTAAATTCACATTAAACTATATCACAATATGTATGACTGGACCTCCTCTCCATTACATAACCCCCCCCCCCANCCCCCCCCCCCATTCATGCTTCTGCCACCGCTGTTGAGTCAATATGTTTGCAAGCAATTAAGGCTAGAAAATCAATAATTTGTTTTATGAAAGGTGGGTGGTATTTATTTTATTCTTTCATTCTTTGCAAGTATGAATGATTTATCAGCTGACAATTACACAGTGTTACAAGTATAATGATGTGATAACAGATGGATATGCCACCCCTTGCTGATGTTATGATTAGAAAGAACTGGTATCATTAAAATGATTCCACACCGTCACTCACAAGATCAGATTCATGGTGTCAGACATTGCATCAAAATGCATCACAAAAATCAAACTGATTACTGAGTCTTGTTGTTTTTCCAGTGCTTTGATCTTTCACACAATTTGACATAAAAACATTACTATCTGGGGAAAAGATCACCATACTACATTTTTATTCCACACACACATATAATTAAGATATTAGTTACACAACTGGCACCCTTCCAACAACACAATGATACAAATCATCAAAGGAACATCCAGACAGTCGTAAAATTGCACATAAACCAAGCAACATTGTAAACAAATAGATTGATATATATAAATTCATTTGATGGGTCGAAATTCATTTGATGGGTGAGTCTAGGATCTCTTGGTAATCCTGTCGAATGGCCCTGTTCACCCTGTAAAGCTTCACTCCTGTCAGGGTGAAAACACTGACCATGATGACCAGGCCTCCGATGACATCATACATGGACGGAATCATCCTCAGAACAATCAGCTGGAGGAACATGGCAACCACGATCTCAAGGTGCTGCACAGTGCTAACTAAGGCCGGATGGAACTTGTTTAGAGCATAGTAGACCCCGAGGAACGCCACGGTGGAGCAGATGCAGATCCCAATTAAATACCCCCAGGTCTCCCCATCCAGAGGAATGATGGGCTCCTGCATGATGAACATGGTTGAGGCCCCCCACACCGTACCCGTCCAGCCGAAAGTAAAGAGTGCCGTCCACATGCTGACACGCTCCTTAATGGCTCTGTAGACGATCATGGAGAGGGCAGCAGTCAAACCGGCCATCACTGTCATCGTGTAGCCAAAGGCCTCCTTCCAAAACCCAAGTCTGGACTTTTCTTCATCTGCTACATTTGGAACCATGACCAGGCAGAGACCAAATACACTTCCCACCACTGTGACCACATCTGTGTAGCCCAGCCTCTCATCCAGAAGCAGGAAGGCCAGCACAGCACTAAACACTGTGGTAGAAGCACGCCACATGATGGTGCCATTACTGGGGGGTACTATGGCAAAAGAGGTGTAGGCGCAGGTGATTGAGATGACATTGCACACACCATAGAAGAAGAGACGCAACCGGTAGCCCTTAGGGCCGAAGGGGGCCTCATGGTAGTAGAACACCACCAGGACGGACAGCACTTGGATAACAGAGCGGATGAAGAGCAGCTCAAGGGAGGGCACTTTCGAGCGGTCAGCTGCTAAACGGGTGATCAGTGCCACACAACCATGGGCCACAGCTGCCCCAAACAAGGCCATCCAGGTCACCCGAGAGGCCAACACATTCGCCTCACCAAAGCTGGCCAGCTGACCCCCAACCCCCTTGTCCCTCTGTATGCTTGGCTGCTTAGGTTGAGTGTCCATGGTTCCAAAGAAAGTCCTGCTGCCTTTGCTGTCTGACACCAGCCTCTTCCCCACATTAGCTTCTGCGAAAGTGCCAAAGTCCTCAAAAGAAGGTGCATCATCATAGCCTTCATCACCAGGCTGGGGAAAGTGAGTGGCATATTTTACTGTCACCGTGTTTGGGTGGATCTTAACTCTCTTTTTTGATCCATACTGCATCGAGGATGAAGGTATATCCATGTTTCTTTAGATATCATACAGGGAAATCTGGAAAAAAATATATGTATATTAATATTCCACTAAAAATAACAATTCAATAATTTTTACTATCCATCCCCCACCCACACATACAAAACACACACGTGCTGGTACTGCACTCACATGCACACACTTATCAACACTATCTAACTTACATTTTTAGTCTGCAATCTCTTACCCTCATATATTCTACTACTTCTATATATATCCTGTGTGAGATGTACGCCTAGCAGCAAATACTCTGAGGCTGATGCAGTGTGATGGGGATGAAATTACATAATAGTAAACATAGAGGGAACACAGATGATGTGCTCCACTTCTGAGAAAGTGTCACACACCATAAATTAGCAAACGCTGTATAAGGGATTCTGTAAAAGGGCAAAATTAAATACCAATTCTAATGTTTTTCGTTTTACCAATAATAGATTTGTTTGACTGTAGATCTGTGACTGTCTCCAAAATGATGAAATTGTTAAAAAAAAAAAAGTTTAGATGTCATAAGAAATTATTATTATCATATTAAGATTATTATTACATCACATTCAGTCAGTAGATCCTGTAAAAACCAGGAGTCAAAGCCACAAGAGGGCGGAATAATACTCTTATTTGTGCGCTCTCTGGTTCTCTCTGTATTTAAAATATACAAATATAACTTGATGCTAAATAGCCTAATATGTACAAAATAGCAATATTGACTTTAGAACATTAAATATCAAACCAGTGCTGCAACATTCAATCAATCTGACAATAGAAATGTTATATCGACGCTGTGAGCATTCACATCCTTTATGATTGATTTTTTTAGCTGACAAATCATTCAAAACGCTCATTTTCAAAAGAACGTGCAACAATTCGAAAATTGGAAAAAATTACCCTTTATGTAATCATTTAGTGCTTGTTCAAGTGCGATTGATTTTTTTACAAATCTGTTTTAACTTTGGTGATTAAAAAATAATGTCTTTCTATGAAGATACACTTTTATATATACCTCACAATCCTTAATATCCATGGATATTTTTCAGGTCGGTCCAGTAAAGCTGCAATTAATGCTGGTAGCATGAGTGGAGTGGATTAGGGAAAATAACGACAAATATCTTACCTTTTGATTTTTAAATTGTTCCTACAGAAGCATAAAGGCGCTTCTGTGTCATAAATGGAGATATCGTTTGGTTTCTTGATCCTTACATTTGGTCAGTTGCAAATGCCATTTCCCCATCTTCCTTTTGAAGTGGAGCGCGCCTCTTCAAAATGCGTGGGGCTTGTCTGCTCTCCAGGCTGCTGCCGCTGAAGCTGAGGATGCTGATGAAGATGATGATGATGATGATGATGTTGAAGCTGAAGCGGGAAGAAAAAAGCTGAGGAGAGAAGCAACTGTCACTGTCACAGCCAGTGGTTTCTCCTCCTCCTTCTGCTCAAGACTGTTTCCCACCTAGAGCCGTTCATAACATTCGTCATCTCTCAGAGGGAATGTACGCGTCAGTCATCATCATCATCATCATCATCATCATCAGAGCTATTACAAGAAAATGATTCAAACACATTAACAAAGCAAACATCAGTAAATTATATGCTGTTTAAACAAGAAATAGATTGCACTTTATCATGATAATGGTTCTCAATTGTGGTATGTGTACCATAGGTGGTACTTGAAGCGCCCTCCTGTGGTACGCCAGATAACATTGGAAATTTCTGCAGTGAATCAAAAGGACTGAAATCTATGGAAATGTTTTTGTGGCAAATTGTGGCAAATTGCCTAAAATTACAAATGATATTGAATGATCAAGGCATTTGTAATTATCTTCCTTATCTGTTGAAGCAGCTTGTTAAACTGAATGGGATTTCTATAACTCTTACTGGATCCTCCGACTTGATAGGATCTCCTGGGATCGGTGGTTCTCTCGTGGGCATTTTCACTTTCTTTGCAAAGCTTTTTCCAAAGACCAGAGAATAAATTTCTGTTCATTCCACTGTCTGAATTCAGTTCATCTTTAAGCATCTTTTGCATCTTTAAGCCCAATAATACAACTTGCACATTCTATTACTGACAGCCATTTTCCAAAACATAAAACCGTATTTTAGTTTTCCCGTTATTTTCTCGAATCCCCTAATCTTTCAAAGACAAATGTTCAGGTGATACCACTTTAAAATTCAATGGTTCACCTGCAAACAGGTCCATCCGAATGTAGAGGGATGGACTTGGATTGCATGTTAATCAGTGGAGAAAAAAAAAAATCCCAAGTTACTTGTAAAATTTTTATTTTTTCAGGGAAGAATCCATGATTGCCAAAAAGCCACCAAAGAAATGAGACGGTGGAAGACAGAAATGCAGCTGTTTGATCGTCTAAGCCTGAGAACATAATCGGCATCTGGCTAATTTCATGATCTCCTTTTATAGAAATTTTGGTGTGAAAACTGTTTCCAGAGTCATATCATGGGCTTTTACTCAGCTGATATTCTATATTTCTTTGTTCTGTATCTAGAGTTTTTTTTTTTTTTTTTTTTTTTTTGTAATGTTTGGTACACTATTTGTTCAAAGGAATATAATTTCCATGCCTCTATTGTCATCATCTCATATTTTTCTGACTCTGCTATTCATTTTATTTTGTTGGCTGGCCATTTGCTGAACATATTGGAGGAGAAAATGAGAGCCTTGAGGTGTGTTTTTGATTCGTCACCTGTTTTTTGTTTGGTTTTTTTTTTTATGCTTGACTGGCTCCTCTAATAGTCTTTCAGGATTGACATGTGGGTCATTCATCTCTGGGGGATAGGCCATCTGTCATTGATTAAGCAGATATCTTCATTTTTTGGCTGGCGAGGAGAAAAAAAACAACTCACTATCTCTTCTCATGGTAGAATAACTGGCAGGCTTATAGAACAATTTCAGGATTTAGAGGACAGAGACAGGAGCTTAGATAAGCTATTTGTGTGTCAGTGTTGGGTTATGGTGAGACGATGCATGTGTGTGTGCGTGCATGTGCGTTTTGTTCATCTTCATTGCTACAAAAGACAAAAATTATCAAGGACACAAATCTTGATTTTAATTTGCCTTATTAATCTATCAATAATAACATTATCAATAATATTTTGTCCACTTCACATACATTCAAGATTATCTTAACTCTAGCTGATTATAAAGCAGGAAGAAATGTTCTAGGTGACTGACAAACTTGAATCCACTGTATCAGGTGATGAGCTTTAGCACTTTGTTTTCACTAAAAGTGAGATTATCAACTCCTCAAAGCAACAGAGGCCGAACGTAATTGGATCCTGCAGCTGTTAATTTGTTTTATTTCATGTGAGATTCTCCATTGTCCCTGTGAAAACTTTTTAACAACTCAATAATCTGAAAAGAACTTAATTCATTTTTACAGAGATTTTTGAGTCAGCACCATTTGGAAGCAATGTAATATGGCCTGTTATTACTTTCAAATGGTTCACAAGTATGTGTCTGTACGTTGAGACTTGGATTAGCATGATTACAGCTGACTGGCTGCTGTAAAATGATGCCATTAATTGCATCATTTATTTTACGTAGGTGACTTGCCTGAAGACATTGTCTGTACGTGCAGACGTTCATTTTGCTGCATGAAAGTATGTGTACCCATGTATTTATCTGTGTCTGAGACAGATAATTCACAGAATTGATAATGTGCCTGTATTTCTCCAACAGAAAAAGCATAGAGTTCCTGACTATGGCTACATCATGCTATGTGAGTTCATTTCTTATGAGACCTAAAATAATCCTAACTTAACCTAAACTAATCCAAGATGTGATAGAATAAAGTAATAAAGTAATATTTGCATAAATTCCTATCCACAAGACATAATGCAGAATTTACAGAAGCCACAGTATTAATTGTAGAGTCCAAAGACACACTTACATATACAGTACAACATATACCATACATACTGTATGTACAACTGCTGAGTTGTGGTCTTAGTGGCATTTTGAGCTGAGGCAGAGAGCTTGAAGATGACAATGAGCAGTGTCCCTACAGATTGAAAAGATTCATGTGAGAGGACATGAGTGTGAGATGGATTTGAATTTCTTCACGATGGATAGACAGACTGAATGAGTCCCCCGAGTGAGTCTGTGCCTGTTCACCTAAGAGAGTATTTGATTGTACTGGAAATCTAGTGTGAGATACCATTCAGTATCACAGTAAAACCAAACATCCATTCTATATACCAGCGTATTCTGTAGAGACTGAAGCCTCTCCTAGCGGTCACTGGACAAAAGGCAATATATACACCAGGGACAGCAGTCCATTACACAGTAAAACTGTTATGAAAGACTAAAGGGCATCCAGAGAGCTCATACCTTCCCCAAGGCCAAACAGTCCTCTGATTTTGTTTTTTGCCACTAGAAACCCAAAGATTTGATAAATTGCCTTGAAATCCGATGTGCAAAACAGTTTGATCATGCTAATTCATTGCGAAATGGTATTGTGGGCATCCTCTTCTTCTGGATCTATATCTGCAAATGATGAAAATACACCAATAGGTAAATATGGCTGCCAAATCATCTTAGCAAAGCATTGGTGGTAATTGCATGTTTCTAGTCTTATTTATTAACACATTTAATACAGCGATGCCATAAATGTGACGACTGTCTGAGCATATATTTTAATCTGCCAGTTCCAAATATCTGGATCTGGTCTAAATTGCATCTTTTAATAGTCAATCAAAGGATACATATGCCTGAACGTTTTCATTAAGGATGGTGTCTTAATTTTCAAGAAATGGGCAAGAATGTTGACAGTTGCCTTACCTTGCAATGTTAAAACAACATTCTTACCTGGAATCCAGATCTGGATCTATCTGTCTACAAAATTTTTATCAAAATCCATCTTTTTGAGACATTCTGCTGACAAACAGACAAATGACAGGGAAAACATAATCTGCTTAGTGCAGCTAATACTGAACAAATTTAGTACCCACTAGAAAAACAAACTGACTTTCTTCTTCTTCTTCTTCTTCTTCTTCTTCTTCTTCTTCTTCTTCTTCTTCTTCTTCTTCTTCTTCCTTTGCTTAAAAATAACAACAGAAAGACCATCTGGCACAGAACATCTAGTTTTGCTGCAGGTGGTTTAACCTTACGTCAGAGCCTATGATTAAGACATGGCCATTTCTGGTTTTGATTAGCCTATGCCTCACCCCATTCAGACTACTGCCACAGTGTGGCCCAGGGAGAATTAATACAACCTTTCTGTGTATATGAATGTGTGTGCTGATCCATAATGCATGTGATCCTTTTGGCTAGACGCCTCCTCTCATGAGAACACCCTTTTCTTTGCAGCCATCCACCATTAAACCATCACATCATCTCTGATCGCAAATCACAAATAGATGTTCTGCTCAATTTATTAGCGATACATTATGCTAATGTATTAATGGCTCATTATGCTCCTGTGGAAGCTATTTCTAAAATCATGTGGTTTGCTTTTATTCCATATTCATACAAGACAGGAGAGAGAAAGATAGACACGCTGCAGAGATACAACATGCAAACATAAGAGGAAGATGTGTTATTTTTATCAGCTACAGTGTATGTGCATGTGTGGACTGTGACATTTCCTACATTCAGCATCCTCGTCATCCTCGCTCATCCATCATGCACTTAATGGACTGTGAGGGGGATGCTTCAGTCAAATTATGAGGTGCAATACGAGAAAATGGTGGATATTGTACTCTCCCTCTCTTTCTCTCAATGTGTTGTGCGTGTGCATGTGTGTGTGTGAGAGCATTGCAGGCTGTAGTTGCTGTAGAAACACCTAACAATAACTGTGATGAAAGTGGTTTATGGTGGCTGGTGCGGCAAACAGCTATAGTATGATGTCTGTCAGCAACTTGCCAGCTGTTCAAATTACAGACTCATCTGCATCAATATTGATACTGACTGCAGTACTAAACAATTTTAAGATACTTGTTTAGTTGGGTATTTTTATTTTGTGCTACTTTTTTCTTCTGCTCCTTTTTAGTGGCAATCATTGTGCTTTTTACTCCTTATATTTATCTGATAACTGTATTTTTGAATTAATAGTCACTAGCATGATCATCTCCAAAACTTGACATACAGTTAAGGTATCGCTGAATTTAATTTGAGGGATTTTTCATTCTTTCACTCCAAAAGTTTTATTATTTCATTCAAAACTGGAGATACAAAGTTATTGACAACATGAAGTGATATATGCAATTTGGGGGATTTTCATTATTGATGCATTGACATGTACCACATGTTTTTACGCTTATTTTGATACTAGAGTATCTGTTGATATTTATTTACTTTTACAAAGTAAAAATTTGACTGCAGGACTTTCACTTATAATGGATTATTTTTCCATTGCTGTATTAGTACTTTGACATATGTAAAAGGTTTGAGTATTTCTTCAGCTGTTGGTTTTAAAGACATTCAGGATACACACGTGAACAGCTTAATCTCACCATTTTGGAATGCTTTAGATATTTGTCTTGATCAGCTGCTCTTGCTGCATCTTTTAACCACACAGCTTGATGCAGTAGAAACATTAATATCATCATATGAGATCTAACCCCAAACAACAGGATTTTATGAGATTCATCGCTGTGTATTTGTGTTTTGCTTGAAAATACTGAGGCACAATCTTAAGCTATATATGTTCTGTTCTCCCTCTCTGAACTGCATACAAGTTATGCTAAACACTGATCACAATTCAGTGCTGACCAGATCCATGTTCTGGCTTCTCAGATCCAATAACAGAGTGAGTAAAATACAATTTTCATGAAATCAGATCTTTCACTTAATGTGTCTTGGCTGCGTCGGATAATAAAAGCAGTGGCTTTGAAATGACTCACTACTGTTCCTTTTACATACATATTAAATGTCTCTAATTAAAATACATTTTATGTTCATTTAGAGAGCTTTACTCACTTTGACTTGAAAAAAGCTGTGAAATTGATGTGATGATATGCAGGAACATGAGATAACACTTCACACAGCAGCTAGTTCTTCAGTGCTGTTATGCTTGGTGGTTTCAACCTAAGTCTTTCTGCTTGACTGCTTTATCTGAAAGTGAGAAATGAGGTGTAAACTGCTGAGATGATCCTGTAATTATTACATTTTTCACTTCACTATATCAACATCTGACTTTCCCACTGAAATAGGTACACAATTCAGTTCATGCTTATATTTGTGTGAAATTTAGGTCCCTTTGGTCCCCAGACTTTGCATTTATTCATGCTGCTTCAGTTTTATAATTTATCTCCTGTCTGATTATTGTTTCCACTTCAGAGGAAGCTGTCACATCAGTGACTGACGAGTGACTGAAAGGCCCCAGCAAACTTCAAAAGATGTAGGAGGATTTGATGAAAGAACAAGGTTGGTGAACACATCTTAGAATATCACACATAAAGTCTCAGTCTTGGTCAGAGATCCACCATGTTTACACCTTTTCAGAATGCCCACACTTTAGTTTAGATGTGTTCTTCAACAAGTGAAAGTAGCAAATGAATCAAAACGAAAGTCAAACTCTGCTTGCCGGCCTCTCGCTGGTGCAGCAACCAACCATGTTAGACCAATTATGGCCAAGAGGGAGATATCAGAAGTAGAAAAGACAAAAGACACATTTTGCCTGGGGGTCCGAGACAAATAACACCAATGAATTGAATCACTGCGTCTTGAGCCTTGCAAGACGTCTTTTTGCCCTTATTGTTCTACTTCACATGAAGTATACTGGAACTTTGAGTGTCAGAGAATTCTTATAACATACTGGCTTTATTATGCATCAGGAGTGAAACATTTGGCTCCCTTTAGCCCCTTGTAAAAGCCATAAAAGAAGAAACAAGATCAATACAATTCTGTTTTACACTTCAGCTGTCTCACAGTAAGTCAACTGAGAGCCTGAATAAAATCAATCTCAGACAACTGCAAATGGAAATTAGATCAATTGCAATACATGAGAACAAACGCAGCCTTCAGAGTCACTAGTCTGCTACAAAACAAGCTGTCCACAGATTGCATGCTTTTGTTATATTTAATAGGTGTTTTTTTTGGGGGAGACAGCAGAGGATCTGTAGGAAGAAAAAATGGAAGAGGATGTAATGACATGTGATGGCTCCTTCCAGCCAATCACAGCATGTGATAGTGCTGCCACAGACACCAGTAATTATAGTTTCACACTGGACTAGATGAGAGGAACCCGATCCATCATTTGACAGAGAATTAATCATCATCTGCATATGAACATGTCAGCTGAAGATCGAATAGCAGGACCGAGGAAGGCCAGGGAGAACTGTGATTTATGGAATCACTGAAGCTCCAAAGCAAAACAGGACTTAAATCAAAGCCCTCCTATTTATCATTGTGATGTACACTTACCAATATCACCATTCCATAAAATAATAATAATAATAATAATAATATATGCTGATGTATCACAGACTTTATAGACTAGCTGCTTTATGGGTTTGAGGAAAATCCATATGGAAGTCTAATATATTATTATATATGCTCCTATACTGGAGAGAAAAAAATATACAGTATGTTACATATACTATATGTACTGTACATAACATATTGTATGCAGCCCATTTGGATACATCATATATCGATCTTTAAATATGTAATATGTAGATATGTGTGTAGCCCTCATATGTTATTGTGTCTATTTCACATCTTGCAACTCATACATGACATGCAGAGAACAAAATTATAAAGATTCAATGTAAGATTATTACATGTTTTGCTTATACTGTATGTGTAGTAAATGACATATGAAAATCCAATCCAATTTTGAGTTAAGAGATAAATGTCATTGTCACCTTGGAATATGATATACCATATGATATACTGTAAATGGCATTTCCACATAAACCATGTACATGTCATTATTATTATTTAGTTACTGAATAATATTAAATAAACCATAATTTTCTTAAATTCTAAATAAGCTCTTGCGATGACAACAAAGCCTCCTCTTCATTTTTCACTCTAATGTGTTGACTACATCAAAAGGATTTCCCAGACTATTTGTCGTTCAGGAAACAGTAATACTGAAGTATGCATTTTCATCATTTCCCTTGAGAGCATGTTTCTTAAATTCAGCTTTTAAATTCAGCAAGACCGCCTGTATTTGCCATTATGGCCTCAGAGTTTCTTGCTGCCTCCTTCAAATGCTCATCGCCATGTTCTCTTACTGAATTAAATCAAGGCAGCTTGTTTGGATTCGGTAAAAGGGGACATTTTCTTCAAATACTCTTTGTTGACAGATAATCAGAATATTGATTTGAAGGTGAACCATTACATTTATCTCTGCAAACACGGGTACCATGAGGTAAAACATGCTGCTAAACTAATTCTGCATTTGTGTTAAAAAGGTTGACAAGCATCAGGTAATGAGCGAGACAACAGGAGGAAAGAAGTGTGAGAAGATTGATAACAGAGGCAGCACAAGAAACGATGTTTAAATCAGGTGTGGCAAACGTGTGACACGCATATTGTCAGTGATATTAGAAAATACAGTACAGCCAAATGTTATCGGTATTTCAAGCTGAAAGGAGCACTGATGCGTCTTAATCCATTACTCATTACTCTGAAAAATGAGTTATGAGAAATAGATAAAAATCACACTGGGTATCTTTTGGGAGGTGAAAAACTAGATAATAGGAGCTTTTTCATGCACACAGCACAATGTTTTGTTCAAACATCCAGGAGAACATTTCAACAGGTTATATGTACCAGAACATTCTGATTCACTCAAGGTTGTATTGGGAATTGTGTAGAATGTCAAGCTGAAGTATGCAGAAAAAAAAACCCTCTGTATTAATATATGTACAGTACTTTATAGTTAATCTTTTCTTCAGTGCCTTGGGTCTACTGCAGCTTAAAATTAAAGGAATACTCCACCCAAAATCTACATTACATTCACCTCTTGTAGCCTTGAAAGATCCCAGCCAGCAGTGGAATGTGGGCCCCACATGAGTTAAAAATACAGGCTTGAATATGGATCTCAAATGGGTTTGTCTACTGGTTCCATGCTGGCCCCACCTGTGTTTGCCCATATGGACTTCGGTGGGATTTACCGAGGACTTCATGGGGATGTTGCTAGGTGACATTGTGGGTGACAGCTCAAGCAAACCCCACTTGAAGCCAATAGCGTCAGCATGTTTTTACATGTTGGCTGAGTGTAAGATGCTTCTAATTTCATCACAGATGGTGAATGGCAGCTATTCATACTGGTTACAATGGATGCCAGTCGTGTCCCGTTTTCACCGTCATCATATGTCATCTATAGATCTGGTTTTCACGTGAGGCTGCTTGGGAAATTCATGTACTCTGTATTTTGATGGATCATGATTTATTGATGTGGGCCCATCGCCAGGTGACACCGTGGGTCCATCACAAGGGGAAGCTGTGGGAATATCACCAGGTAATGCTGTGGGCCCGTCACCAGGGGACGCTGTGGGAACGTCACCAGGTTTTTAATAATGTTTAAAATAAAGTTTTTAGGTGAAGTAGTTTTTCAGCGTTAAACGCTCTGTAAGACACTGTTGATTTGCAGTGACTCACACTGTATCCTTGCTTGATAAATGTAAGAATTCATCATGCTAGTTAATGTCGGAGCCCTCCAGGAAGGCCATTTTTTTTCCAGTAGATTCTCTTGCTCATATCCACTGCTCCAAGACCAACCTCATCTAGTTTGTCATTGTTCCCATGGCCTCTGCCTTAGAGCCTCAAAGTGAGCAGAAAATCATATCGACCCACAGAACATGCTATAGCCCTGATCGATTGGCTATCTCTCTCGGTGGCCATTATCTTTACTGTCTTGTTACCAGATAGAGCCAGTCAGCATGGGCAAAAAAAAACCCACCCTCACACACCTCCTTTTGTGTGAACAGATGGACCATGAAGAGATTGGTGATATCATATGGAGCGAGATGCACAAATTACAGAGAGGCTCACTGACCATGTCCAACAATGCAGCACAATGACAGCAGGAGAGAGAAGTCATTTGGCAACTGCCTATTCAGAAGAGAACTGACAAAATTAGGTCACATTCTGAGCTGGTACACCTCTGAATCAAGTGTCTATCTATGTAGTGGAAGGAACAAATAAATAAGCTACCCATCTGTGCTATTGTCAGTGACTGCATTCAAAGTTTATTTTCGCAGTTACTCACAGTCTTTGACTCTCTGTGTGGATGATTTCCTCCACACTCAACTGCATGGAATCTAGCCATCAGAAACATTACTCAAAGGACATCATGGCTTGAGTACTATTTAGCTGATATTGTTTTCACCACAAAAGTGACTCATAAATGTTCAAGCATGGCAAGGAGGAAGGAAGCTTATTTTTTAATGAGTTCTTCACTCTGAAAGACGGAAATTCTACTTTAGAGACACCATTGCTGCAGTTAATGCTAAAGCCAAAATACCACCGTCTGCTGCTTGAAAGGGGAACGGTTGATTTATCCACCACTTCATCCCAAAACGGGCTCATTAGGAGGGATTCTTGCTTGACAGAGACTTTTTTTCTCATATCGACTCACAACACAATAAAGTATTAGAGGTTTTTCAAGTACTGCCTGCGCTCATTTCTGGCATAAATCTCTTGGTGTCATGGAATGACCTGAACACATGTTAAGCCGAGATCTGAACCCTCCAACTGTTCTCTTCCTGTTTCTCTGTCAATTCATCTCTCACTTTCTGTGGGCCTGACCTGAAGGTTCCTACTTATGCAGCCATGCAGCTGTCAACGGGAAACCCTGGCAGACTGCAGAGTAGCTCCAAATGCAAAATGTTATTTCTAGAACTCAACAGAATACAGAAATGAAGCTCAGTGCAGAACAAGTCATGCCATACTGAACGATCACCATGTCCTTTTAAAACTGCAGTTGTTGCATTTTCACTTTAGCACAGCTGCACATCATATGTTTCTCTTCAGGTCATCAAGAAAGGCAGCAAACGAGGGAAGAAGACAGTGTGTTCCTGAGCTAGGGAGGCAGCGAGGAGATAAAGGGTGGGAGAGGGAGAGAAAGAGAGAGAAAATTGGTCACGACACGCACCAGTATGAGTCATGTTGATGGACGATTTAGGTAAGCAGCACCCATGTCACAGGATGAGTGACCCACTGTGGAAAGTCAATGAGAATGTGACACATTGCCAGACTGATAAAACGAGCCAAGAATCCAGGATCAATAACAGCCACAGCAGTCACTATAATGGCCTGTTTTATGGTGCATTTTGTTGGGTGTTGGATGTGACATTATTTCCCTTAACTAGAATTTATTTGAAGTCATGATGTATTTGCTTTGCGGTAATAATGGAATAAGTGCCTACTTACTTCAGTAAAAGTAAATAAATATTAGTATAAGCATCAAAAGCAAAAGTATTAATTGTACCGAAGGGTCTCTGTCAGAGTCGATGCTTTATCATGATTACATGTGAAAGCATTAAAAAGAAAATTAAAAAAAATTTAACACTATGTGAACACTGTTGTAATTTTTACGAGTTTGGATTGAAATGCCAATAATTCTGTAATGAAATAATAAAAATTCTCAAAAATTTGAAATACTTTTTACCCAAAATTGTCTAAAATTCATCTTATAAACAAGCTCAAACAAGGCTAAGATACAATATTTTATGAATTAGAGGTCTTAATCTGCAAAATAACTAGTCATCAGATAAAAGTAGAATTATTTTCCTCTGACTTGCTGTGGAGCATAAATAGAAAGTGGCACAAAATGGAAATACTCAAGTAAAGTTTAACTTTGGTACAGTAATTAAATATATGTGCTTAGCATCTCTGAGGAGTAAATATATTGCAATGATTTTGAAAACCTTTACTTAACCACAAAGTATGTTAAAACCACACTCACATTTCCACAAATCATGTAGACAAGGATTGTTTATAGTCTTATGTATCTCCTCCGCTCATTTGTCATCATTTTATGCATTTAAACATTTTCATGTATCCTTGGCTGAGATCTTTATAGATTAAGGCAGAAAGAAACGCAGAGAGGTAGAAAGAGATTTTAAAGTAGTTGACTCATGGTTTAATGTTATGAATCACAGGATAAGAAATAAAAAGATTATTCCTCAGGGGAGACATTATTGCTGTGTTCAGATTCTCAAGAGAATATTCTTCCATTTATGGAAAAAATAAAGTAGATCATAATGTTGTCGTGCAGAATTGTCAGAATATGTGCATCGTTTCAGAGATGATGTTACAGATGACATACAGCACAACTGCAAATGTGACAAATATGATTGAAAAATGTAGAAATGCACTGATGGATTATATTACATCTGCAGCAATACAGTGATATGGTTTATGAATGATTGCAAATGCCAGCAAAATACAGGATCTGTGGAAAAAGCATCATCTTTGATGCTATGGCCAAAATGAGCAGGTTAATACTGTTTAAGTTTTAATGCTTCAAATGGAAAAAGGATAAAAATGAGGGGAAACTCATTCTTATGAAACTCATAAAATGGGTAAATAGAATGTCAGATTGCACTGACCTTTCGTTTTGGTTTATATATTTTTGCCTTCTACCATAATTTATCTTATTTACTACTCATGTCTATGTTTACATGTGTGTGTTGGTGTATGTGGGGCATTAGTAGCCCTCAGTCTTTCTCTTATTAAATCATCAGGAACGATAAAATGCCCCTCTGTGCACACGGAGTAGACGAAGGAGATAAAAGCCTCTGACAGCAACACGAGAGCAACATTATCAGAGAACACCAAAGACAAGTGCAATCATGGGGCCAATCAACATGAGGTACATTTGTTTTATAGACATGAACCTCTAGAGCGTATTTTACAATTGAATGTCTCCTTCTGGTTGCTGTGTAAAGATGAAAAATGCTTGGTGTTATTATAAATGTCTATTCCAGTTTGGTATATTCAATTATGGGTATAAACACGAACAATATCATAGTTGCATCATTGGGGAAATGAAAGCCTTGGAAAAATCTTCATGCATCTTTAGACATCATCTGCCCACATATTTTCCACCATAATCACCAGCTGTGGTCTGTACTGTGTATGTGTGTGTGTGTGTGTGTGTGTGTGTGTGTGTGTGTGTGTGTGTGTGTAATGTAGAGGTGAAGTATTTCAGGAACAGATCTTTCTTTCTACCAGCATTTATATTAGGAAGGACTAGACATCATTAACACATGACATATTGATGAACTGGAGAGTTTTGTATTTTCTTTGTAAAAAGCTTCACTTCATGTCACTTGAAAGTAACTAAGTATATTTGCTCAAGTATAAGATAGATGTACTTGATTTTATGCTGCTTTCTGCTTCAACTCCACTACATTTCTGAGGGAATATTGTACTTTTTACTCCAGTACATTAATTTGAGAGTTATATTCTCCAATTACTTTGCACATTAAGACTTTAAATTAATTAGATAAAAGACTATAGCATTTAATTTAATGTAAAGGGGCATTTAAAGGACCATACCAGTGACTTTTGCATGTTTGAGCGCAAATAAATGCAACTAACTATTTTCCAAAGCGACACATTTTCAAATTGTTTTCTTCCTGGCAGCCATTGGTTTCAGTTCATTCCAACATGATATAAAAATCAACTTGCAGAGGCAGCGAACCACACGCTTTTATTATTTTTTGTCAAAGCTACTTTATTTATTTATGTTATTTTAGCTTTTTAAAGCAGACAAAAGCACAGCATGATCTGAGAATTCTCCAGCGAACAGTCCCAGGAGAAAAGAAAGCAGCATGCCTTCTACATTGGGGGGGG
>VXCM01000089.1:20610-90376 GCA_014773175.1 Lucifuga dentata | reverse complement strand
TGGTTAGCAGGTGAAAACACAGAATTTTAAGGTGGAGATATCACAAATAACACAAAAACTAAAATACAGTTTTATTTGGAAAATGGTTGACAATAACATAACAATATGTGGGCAATATTCATTGGATTAAAACATGCAAAACCACCGGTATGGTACTTTAAACTGACCTAAAAGCATAAAAATCACCTGAAATGGTGATACAAAGTTTGTAATAAGAGTATTTTTCCACTGTGGTATTAGTACTTTTCTTAAATAAAAGAATGAGTACTTTCTCCACCACTGGTTTTCCTACCATGCATTTACCACATGACTTGATGCAGCTTCACTCCTAAAGCTTCTTAGCACCAACGAACAAGTAGATATAAGAGCACTGCAGTCTGCCTGAAGCCATTACTTAGATGCAAATGGATCCTACTAAGCCTGTTCGATCAATTACTTGTTTCTGACTAGAGCAGTCAGAGCTCAGAGAGGTTAACCATGGGTCAACATACAATACATTATATATACATTCAACAATACAGTATATACACAACATGTATCTGTTATTCCATATTTTTGAAGGGTTATGTTTCATTTTGATTCCTGGATTTAAATGAAATGACAGAAACTGGCACAAAGGTGTTATATTTGAGAATAAAATCAGTTCAACTAAAATTAATGTAGCCTCAAATGTCACGATGGTAATGTAAGGCTGCAGACTGGGTGGAGAGTAGAAATGGAAAGGAGGAGAAGAAGATACAGCAGCTGCAGCTGGCTAACTTCAGGGCACACACATACACACACGCACACTGTAGTCACGCCTAAATGATAACATACAGCTCTTATCATCATGGTTTTACTGGAGAAAAGGCTGGATCCTATAGATTCATCACTGCTCTCTCCCAGTAATGACATTTAAGAACACCAGATATTTCTAGCTGTAGTACAGAATGGACAATGAGAGGAAAAGGCAGGAAATACATGTAGAAAAAGAAAGTCTCAAATTTTCAAGACATTGTGCAGCAGCCTATAATTAAATTATTATTGGTAATTTTCAGTTGCCATAGGGACAGGGAAAATTCAATCAATTATAGCAGACGTAGTGGCCTACAGGGAACAGAAATGTTTAAGTAATTATTTAGGCAATTAAAGGGCGGTCAGATTTTTGCTACTTGTCAAAAAATGATTCAATGCTGAAAGCAAAAGTGTTAAGTAAATCTAATTTCACCTGCTCACCTACCTACTGAGCAAAACCAAAATACGTTTTTTTTTTTTTTTTGTTNAAAAAAAAAAAAAAAAAAAAAAAAAAAAAAAAAAAAAAAAAAAAAAAAAAAAAAAAGCATGACAGGCCAATTTAAAGAAAGGAGAATTGTGTAGTTAAGGTCCCCAGTGTACTTCAAAAGAGGAAAGATGAAATGACAAAAGAAATGGTCAGTGAACACAACATAGAACACAACATGAAGTTTTGCTCTTTAAAACTGGAGTTTTTTTTTTTTAATTAATGTCATGCATACATGTAGGGGGTGCAGAATGGTCATGAGTTGCCTGTTTCCAGAGGTGGCAGTGAAAGAGGCTTACAATCAACAGAGAAAGGATATTTAGCAACATATATAAAAACGGTATGTCCGTCCTTTAAATCAGAGTAAAGTAGAAGATGGAAAATATTCTCTGTTTATTTGACAAATTCAGAGTTTTGAGGTGTTGCTTCAACAAAAGGAAGTAGAGTTGAGATGAAGTAGCCCCTCAACAAGCCATGTGGTATTTGGACCAATTATGGCCAGGGGGAGGTATCAGAAGTAGAAAAGACAGAAGGCAAAAATTCATACTGGGGGGTCCTGCACAAAGAAGAGGAAGAGCCTGAATTACAGCATCTTGAACCTTGCGAGATGTCTTTTTGCTTTGAAAGTTCTACATTGTATGAAGTCATCTGGGGCCGTGATAGGAAACAGAAAAATTAATGTCTTCATCTTTATTCCAACTGTAAAGCCTTCCATATGTGACGAAGAACAGTCCTCTGAGGTGAAGTGCATGCAGGGAACGCAATGTACTGTAGGAGATTAATTGCTAAATCAGTGAGCTGCTCCTTCCCACACATCGTCTCTTCTTCCCCACGTTTATGTGCCACATGTGTCTCTAGGCTGAACTGGAAGACTGCAGGAAACACAGCCACAGTGTCAGAGAACGCTAGATGACCACAGCAGAACCTTTACCATCAGCCCTAAAAGCCTCTCACACACACATATCCAGATGCACACACATATGTAATGCTCCTTCCAACTAGTACTGATGACTCACCAGCAGATAAGTGAGCAGCCGGCCACCTCTGAGTCACCTGAGTGCTCTGATTTCCATTTATCACCTAACTGCTGTCACAGGTGGAGGCGGCAGCGCGAGCCCACCTGCCTGTCTCTGTTTACCTCTGCCTAGGTAAATAAAGCCTTCATTTCATGTCATGGCTGTGTTGGCTTTGCAATAAAACACTGACATCTCTATCTCTGCTTGTCCAGATGGACTCTGGAAAGCTGTAATACAGTATCTGCCATTCGTTCAACCACCACCATAATTATGATTAATGATTAATGCTGCCAAGTGCTAGCTACTCACGTAAGGTCTAATAGTGATTTAATGACTTGCATAACAAATGGCCTCTGATTTGATGCCGCATTCAAGGGCACATTAGTGATGTAGATGAATGCTGAATAAGAAAACCCTTGACAGAAGCCAGAATGTTGAGAGAAAGAAAACAGTAATGTCAGGATTTCACACAGCAGGAGAAAACCACAGAGCCCATCTTCCCCTCCCTCTGTAAAGTAATCACAAAAAAGGGAGGAGGGACTCTTGAGGGGGATGAGTGTTTGCACAGCTCAGCTACTGCTGGAGAATGTGGCTCTGGCCTAACCTGATAACAACAGTGGAATACATTTTCACTTTAATACACATCCACAGCAGTACACATACACACACTGGGATGCTGTCATTTTTGCCATTGTTTTCATTGGCTTTCATGTACCCCATCCCCACTCTCTCTGAATACACTCTCCATGTCTGGAGGCTCAGGTTTAGTGAAAATAATGTGTAAACTGAACTGCAGCACGAAGGTAAATTACACTGGGATTTGGCTGCAGACGCTTTCAGCCCTCAGCTGTTTACACAGCCATAGCCCACAGTTACTCCAAAACTGGTCATGTATAACTCAAATGTAGGTTTTTTAAAAATATATATATATATTGGCTCTTTGAACTTCTGTAGCTAGAAGGGGTTTAGAGTTTGATTTTCTTATGTTCTTCTGAAGCCTTAAGCAAGGATTATACTTGATGTTGACTACAACATAATGGCTGCCAACCATATCCTGCATGTGTCTGAAGTGTTGGTAGTACACATCCTCAAAAAATAACGCCACATATTTGCAAGATGCAAGGCGTAGTAATGTCAACTTCTGTCAAGTCAGCATTGCAGCAACACTGACAATGCCAAAAATGGCTGAAAGTTTTGAGGAGAAGCTGATCGAGCACGGTGGGATAATAGCCTCGCGCACCATCTGCCTGTCTTTCGCCTTCGTGACAAACTGCAAGTAAATACTAATTTCCATTGTCATCATCTTTATTTAAACTGTTGAGAAAAACTGGAAGTAGTTTTTAAGGTGTCCCAGTGTTAATGATTTCCGTTTTAGTCCTCACTAATGGATAATCACTCAGAGCATATTCGTAGCTAATGTCAAGAATAATCCTGGCCTTAAAAACATACATTCAGACACAATAACAGTACATTACCTACAGTCTCAATGCTTTTCTTTTCATAATGGTACTGTACATCACAGCTTACAGTATTAACACATCCTACAGTACAGTAGCCTTTATTATATCAGCCATAAACACAGTTGGAACTGTAACACTACATTTCCTGGGTAATTACACATTGCCCATGGCCTAGGGCAAACTCCTCTTTTTGTTCAGCAGCTTCATTATGAGTTTATAAAAATCTTCAGGATTTACACAAGAGGCAGGAAAATGTATTTTCTCTTCCCCCCCTTTCCTCACCGCTCATCTGCACTCCTCCAAGAGGTCTACTCTGGATAATTATGCTACATTTTTATCTGCCTGCATCACTGTTCTCTCAATCTCTCTCACCATGAGGTGGTGCGATGCCTCCATTTTGCTCTGACACTCTTCATTCTGTGTGTCGCCCTGCAAAAATTACAGCCCATCAGCTATCAGGTAGATCAGTGCCTTTGTGGGATGATGGACAGAAGCTGAATGACGCACATGCAGGCTGTGCTATCAAAGCCATCTCTTCACGCACACACACGTACGAATGCACACATAGACACACAAAACACCACCAAAGCTGATTGAAGAACTACAACTGGAAATAAGTGCTGGAGCTGTAAGTGTAACAGTGATGATAAATCATGTGACGAGGATTTTATTCATCAACGGAAGAAATTGGTTCTCTCCCATTCAAGCTTTTCTCTGGGCTAGTGTGGCTCGAAACCAGTTTCTCAGCCTTATCTACCAATGGCTGTGACATTTTCGAGATATTCAGACTAATCCTACAACATTAATTGTAGGTTTTTCATGCGTTAGTGAATAGCATGCTACACTGTGTGTTTAGAATGTTTCTATACATGTATGTTGAGTAAAGAGGGCTATGGATATGCATGCATTGCCCTGTGGGGTGATGGTTAACTGAAAATGAGGTTAACTCAGAGAGACGGCTCCCAATCGGGTCAGAGCTAAGCGTGGGTAGTGATGTGGATGTCGCAGCAAATATGTCACAGCCACAAGAAAACAGCAGGGAAAATGCTGACTTGTGCTTCACCAGCCACTGAGAGGCTGAGCCAAACCCTATCTGCTGTTTCCCACAAAAACAAAGGTATTCATGTTTTTATGTGTCATGGCACAATCGAGCCAGTTTCCTGTCAGTGTTACCCCAAAATAATATGTTGTAACAGCGCTATTCTTTTCAGCATCACTATATAGACTCAAACGGAAGTCTCCTAGGCAGAACAGACGGCTATTTATCCTTCCAAGTTATATTGGATAGGAAATGTAATGAGGATCCACTTAAAAACAGCCCATGGTCATCTCCCAGATTTATTAAACTCCTACATTGAGTATTTCATAAGCAAATTAGTGGACACACCTGAGGGAATGGAGGATATTGGAGGATAATTACATTAAAAGTCTAATTTTAACAAATTGCATGCCTTGATAAAAGATGGAAATATAGAAGTGAAACCTTCCGAGTCACAGATGGGTGCAGGCTCGACATCAGCAGGGTCACACTGACACAAGAACAATATGTGCTGCCTTGTGTGGCTCATTCTTCTCCCCTGCTGAATAGCAATTAGCATAGCAAATAAAGCAGGGTACCCTGCTCTTGGTTAATCACAGCCAATCAGCTTTACCTTACCCCTCTTTTATCATCCAACACAAATCACATCGTGCCTGGAGAGCAGACGCATGCAAACACTCCAGACTATTGAAGATGTTATTTGTGGCAATTTTTAAAGCTGTTTTTGATATTTCAGAAGATGGAAAAGGTTCAGGTTCACATATGCCTTCAGTCAAATGAAATTCCTCTGCACCCTGAATAAGAAACGGAGGGTTCTTCCACAATGAAGGAACCCTCCGTTTAAGCCTTGAGACAATGTTGTTTATATTGGTTGATGCAAATGTGCAGGTTGAAGGTGAACAAAGGTGAAATGTGTCAACCTGCAAATGCAGAGCCAGCTGCAAGTCACACTGAAACCAGAAAAGGATAATCCAGGGCTTCAATGGATGTGCAGAGGACAACCAATGAATATTTGTGCAGATGAATGCAAATGATATTCAAACAAAGGCATAGCTAGGAATTCTGTAACCCTTGAAAGAATATTGATCTGGACATCCCTTTTTTTTTAGAATTAATGCAATAAGTTTTTAGGTCTTCTCTATCTGTGGGTCCCTAAACTCATCACAAGCCTTGACCTCATTAGCAACACAACAGCAATAGCACTGCTTTTAGTTTGGGTTTCTAATATAGATGCCATAGGAAAATGTATGAACTGGAGGCCAACTAATGCAGCATGTCATTACACCTTTATACTGGAGGCCAGGGGTCACCAATCATGTGCCATGGCGGTCCAACCAGTCTTGAAATCATCTGCTGAACAGATCGGTTGGAAAGAAAACCTGCAGTGTCTTGGACCTCGCTGGGGACCCCTGCTGTAGACTATTGCAACACAAAGGCAAAGAAAAAGGTGTATTTACTGCATGCATATGACTTCCTAATGAATTCAAGCCCCTTGCAGTGACAGTCCTGTTCCATGAATGAATGTAATTATAGTCTGTACACCAGTGGTCTAACACAGGCAGGCACTTACTGAGATTATTCCCTGGCTTTGGTGTGCACACTGTGAAGAACACTGCATGAAGCTTGTGTGCAAACACAGCTCCCAGCACTTCCAAATATAGACTACATGCTTGTAAGAAAGCTGTGATTGGGGTGGGAAGGTGACAGCAATCACAGAAACCAGGCAACTATAGGCCTGGTTTGCATACGTACAGTATCAGTTTGTAAGCAAATATGCACAGAAAAGTGGTCATTTGTAGCATTGCTAGCATTGATTTTTACGTCATACAGGATACTTTTTTTTTTTTTTTTTTTTATCTCTGCCAAAGGGATTATGTGATCATCGGCATTTGTTAGTTTGTGGTTTGTTAACAAGATATCTCAAAAAATTATGGACGAATTTGGATAAAATTTGGGAGACATGCAGATAATGTTGAGAGAACGGTGTGATTAAATTTTGGAGGTAATCCAGATCATGACATTCTGGATCCAGAAGAATTTTTTAGCCTATTGTTCTGAGGGTACCTTGGCTCCTCTAAGAGACTGCTATGTGCAATGTGTGTGTGCGTGTGTGTGTATGCCTAGCAAGAGAGAGAGAGAGGGAGAGAGAGAGAGAGAGAGAGAGAGAGAGAGAGAGAGAGACGTGGCAGTGTGTGGAGAGGGTTAATGCTGGCGATGGAAGCAGATCCAGATTAGCATAACTGTTGTAATAGTGGCAGTAATAGTGAATGCACAGTACGAAGTTGAGTTTGTTTTAAAGTAAAACACTAAACAAGAGTCCCCAAGTTTTCTGTGCCAGTGGCTAAATGTAGCGACAGAGATTAACCACAAACTTGGTAATAACTTTGGTCCTGGAGCATTAAAGAGACCACAGTCTGGAAGCAAGAAACACTATAAAATCAACGCTAATGGGCCGATTTCAATAAAATTTAGCATGGTAACTCATTTTTTTCATACTTTTTTTTTTTTTTTTNTTTTTTTTTTTTTTTGTATTGAGGATTTTGCTGGCCTTGGTGGAGGTATGTGCACTCAGAGTGCCTTCTTGTAAAGATGTAGCTTCATGTCCACTGTGGGATTTAAGTCACTTGGGCATCTTTAAGCCCTGCACACCCATCAGCCAAAGGACAAAAAGAGACAAAAAAGATACTGCTGCAGGTTTCTGAGGAGAGTAACAGGTGAAACCACCATTGATGGAGCAATTGCTTTCTCATTTATCCATGCTCCCTCCAGCCTTACCTAATTCATACTTTCCTTATTCCTCATCTCATCTCGTTCTTTCTTCACAGTTAGTATATTTCTCAATTTGTCATGCTGCAAAGATAGGCTAAGGTACTGGGTACTATGCTGGTGCCTATGAGCTGAGCATCTCAGGGGTTGAAGAAAAGCTAAACTGACAAGCGGGTTCAGCTGTGCCAGTGTTCTTTGAAACAGTGTAAGCAAAGGAAGAAAATGAAAGCAGGAATGTTCTTCCAGAAGTGATCTCCTTTACTTCTCACCTCTGCAGCTGCTAGCTTTTGCCTCAAGCAATACTATCTTCCTCTTTCTCAAGATACGGAGGCAAAGAAATAGCATATCCCTTAAGTCACGAGTGGCAAGCCATCCATGTCTCGAGATTTTGATTTGTGTGAATTTTATCATCACCTCTCTTATGACAGGACAGGAGCTGCTACTTGCATTTTACATAATCCTTTAAAACAGATTGCAGAGAAAAGCTGTCAAAATCAGTGCCTCTTTAAGGAAACCACATACTCTCTGGAGGATAAAAAGACATGTTTCTACCCCCACTCAGGCTTTTCTCTCCTTTACTGCCCATCCCCCCTCTTCAGCAGGGGAGTGCCCTGGTAAATAATTGAGGCATATTTCTCCACTGCTACATACTGTAGCTGCTTAGATTCATGCTATCTGGGTCTCATGAACATTTAGTTATTCCCATCGATAATCTTGAACAAAGTGTGTCATCATTAGCAGTTGGTTCTGCCTACTGCCCATGTATTATTCTACAAGGTTCCTGATGAAAAAGATCAACTAGCAATACAAGATGCATGCACTGGCCTTTACCTTCTAAGTTAAAGATCTATTTGTATTACACACTACTATCTCTATAATTAAATGTCTGATTTCCATTATCCGTGGTTTCAAATTCAGTTTCTAGTATTGCTTTAAAGAGGGATTTTCCAGACATTATACATGCAGAATTTGATGGATCTAATTGGTACAACCGATTGATTGATAGTGTGGCTTCACTGATTAATTTAATAACGATTAATAATTAATTTATCCTTTTAACCTTTTAAGCAAGATGCTCCTATTATACCAGAGTGAACAAAATAGGTCACTTTTTATCCTCCTGTGGCAATTTGTAAAGGAGATATGACTTTTGCACATACATTCTCCATCAGAACACTCTGTATCCCTGTTTAACTGATGAGAAGATGACACAGGAGGTTTAGTCAGAGAACATTTTTTGCTGCTGCAGTGGCTAAATTAAGCCGCTCTCCTGGTTTAGATTTATAGCGAGGTGTTTGCTGACACCTGCTGTCTCAAAGCATGAACTCACACCATAAATCCATGTCATCGATCTTGACATTAACATTTATTGTATCAGCTGTTTTGAATCAAATAAATGATTCATACAAATTATAACTGAATATTTTCATTCATTCATAAAAATTTGGTTAAATCATACATAATTTAACTAAATATTTGTAAAGACAAGAAACAGGAAACCTGAGAAAGTAGTCAAATCAAAGCATAAAAAAGCAGGCTACTCAAAATGAGTGTTAATCTGAGACATAAGGCAAAGACATGTAGCTATAAAATAAAAGTCTAAATAATGACTCATATGAAAAAGCTTAATGCCTGAGATCAAACAGTCTTTATAGTACTTTATAGTACTCGTCGTGTACATATAGTATCTCCAACTTAATTGGCAGATTCCGACTAAGGATTAAGGGAGAAGCCACACTAATTACAAAATTCACTTATTCATGATAGCATCCACAATCTGTAGTGGCTTCTGAGTCAATTATTTGTGGACAATCAAGATTTTACACCCAATTAGTAGCACCCATAATATGAAACCAAAGCATAAATTTGTACCCTTGGAAATTTCCACTGTATACTGCAATTTTTTTCAGTAGTTTCATTCATTAATCATAAATTAATGTGAATCCTGTTTTAGCGTGTATTTTCTCTGTAATAGTGCAACACAAACCACAGATTATGGCTTCCACAAGCAAGTTAAATAAGAGAACCTGCATGGATTGATTTTCCAGCAGTACTAGTAATGAAAAATGCTGTTCTGAAGTAATTTACACATTAAATGCCTGGTTAAACAATATGGCTAGTGTATTATGTATGCATTACCCAATATTATGTTTACCAATCAAAAACAAAAATAACATAAAAACATAAAACCCATATTCCAGGATATAAAAAATAAAGCCATTCAAATAATGGATAATTTGGTGAAATGTGCACATTGTAGCTCAAATATTCTTTTACTGTTTTGTATCCTTTGGCTTTTTTGGTGCAACAAAGATAAAATGTAAAACATACAGTATGCCCTAAGATAATTAAAGTGTACATTCATTATGTATTAACCTTCTGACCTTCAGTTTGTGAATTTACATCTTGCTTAAATGTGCAATTTAGCATGCAGCAACAGCAATTTCTACAAATAAAACTCTAAATTAAAATAATTCCAGTGATAGTACCTACAATAATAATGGATGCGCTGTGCATCAAACTGCTCTCTATATCGCCTCTAATATAAATGAGCTAGAACCAGCAGCAGCTCTGAGCTACTTATACTTATTTGTCTAATGCAGCAGTTTCCGACACATTTTCTTCTATAAGGTCAGAGTCTGAGGGATTAATATCTATATCTAGCATATTTGGTGTACCATTGTCACGCAGGATTTCTGTGGTGACATCAAGGCCAGAAATGTCATCTACTGTGGTTGTGATCAGATCCACAGGTTGCTCCTGCTCAGTTTCCTGGATGTCTGATTCTTCCTTCTTCTCTGGAGTTGAAGGTCTTTGGCCAATAGATGAGTTATCTGTAAGAAATAAGTACAGTTAAAGGAAAATTCCACCTTAAAATACACCTGCACTGTTATAAATTCACTATTTTCCAGTGGGGCACGATTTACTCCTGTGATGTACCTGAATTTCTTTAACCTGACTAACCTGCTTGTACTTTAATACCAACTCTATATGATTATCAGATTCAGCAGAAAACTGCAGGTGCACTTCTAACAATTTCTTTTTTAAAGCGATTTTTAACTCGTAAAGCCTTTTTGTAATGTTTAAATTGGAATGAAATGACTTAAAATGCGAGCTGCATTAGTTGCTATACCATCACAAGCTATTAAAGAATTTCCAAAAATAACAGTTTCAGTAGAGGAAATAGCATATTGAATTTACCTGCCAAATTTTATTTAAAGGCAGGTATTTTTTTTTTTTTATCTTTCCATACGTATAAAGAAAAAAAAATTATACATATAGAAATTTATATTCACTGCAAATATGCCATCTATTTTCTATACTGTGCTTCCTCTATGTGGCCATAGAGAATATAAAGTTTTTGTGTCTGTGGCCAATTTTCTGCAGCAGTAGCTGGTTTTAATTGCGCTAATTGTTTTTCAGCAGGATGGCACTAATCATGTGTAATTGCTCAGTTCAGCAGCACAATTCAATCACTTGTACTTACCCACGCTAAGCTGATCACATGAATCATCTCCATCTCCATAATTTGCAAACATGGAGCTGTGGCCCATCTCACTGGTGGAAACCATGTCTGACAGGTCTGGAGTCACTGCTTCCATTATGTTGGAGATATCTGACATTCACAGAGGACAAATGTCAATTTTAGATTGTTTGTACAAAATAAATGTTAACAAAACCAGACAACAGAAGCATGTTTTTGCAATTCGACATTTGCTGTGGTTACCTGAGTCCATAACTGTATGTGTGGGTGAGGTGTCACACAGGTCCTGCACAGCTTGACCTATTTGATTCACAGCCATTTCACTAACAACAGCGGGGCTACATTCAGCCACTGAAGGCACCTGAGGAGAGAGTTGTGTTTCAGATTAGAACCCCCACAACAGCAATGCAAATGTCTGGCAAGTAATACTAAAAACATGTGCTAGCTCTCAAAATAAAAGAATGATTTGATAGTCTATACCTCAGTGTGGTCACTTGCAAGCAAATCTTGAGTACTACTAGTCACACTAGACTGAAGAATACTTTTAGTCGGAGTGTTTGGCTCAAGTTGATGAGTTGGGATCCTGTGCAAGTAGCCATAGCCAATACCGCAGCCTAAGCTAAGGTAAACAGAAATAGGACAAGGTGGCTATATTTATTATGCACGTGTGTTATAAACATATATTATTTAAAAAAAACAACATTTACCTACCTTCCTTCTCCTCCCCACGCACCATTGGGAGTCACCAAGACCTCTCTGCATTGATCACTCTGTGTGTTGTATACCAGCAACTTCAGAGGTTTCCCCTCATTGGCTTCAATCAAAGAGAAGAAATCCTCTGACTGTTACACAAAAAGACAGAATTTTTAAAAATCAAAGAGTCATATTTGATCCATTTATAATGAATAAAAGAAACAAAACCATGAAGTCTTACATCTTGTAACACCTGGTCAGCGCCAACAATGAAGTCATGGTGTGCATGAAGGCCTGCCAGCGCTGCAGGAGAATTTGCTTCTACGTCCTAACAGGGAAAGAGAGTTACTGACTTTTTATGTTGAAAACCACAGCCTGAAATGAACAAAAATATTACATAATTGCCTTATTCATGATTTGACTGGCCGCAACAAGCTGTTATCTCACGACATCAATCTTCTTCCAAAAATTAAGCAATATAATTCAGTGCCTATGAGCTCACCTGCATAACTAGAAAAATGATTCAACCTTCTTTAAAACTCACTAAATAGCCAAAAAAAGTAATCCGACAAAAGCACCTCTGATATTTCAATAATTTGGCCTTTATATCCTTCTCTTCAACATCTTAAATTATAATACAATAAAATAAAATCGCTTCTCAACACTTTCAATCTTGGGACTAAACAGAAAAGGTGAACCAGTTAAGGAATGACCCAAATCTGGGCTGGGCTTTACTTACCAAGACATGCCACACGTTCTCATTGGCTCCCTCAAAGCTGCAGAAGCGGACGCTAGCACCCAGCAGACCCTGACCACCCCACATGTTACTGGGTGTCACCTCCAGTTCCCTCACCCTCTGTGTTTTACTGTTGTACACCTCAACTTTGATTGGTTTCTCCACATTGGCTTTTAGAAGGTCTTTCAGTAAGTCACTTTCTTTATTCTGGAGAAAGAAGGAAATGTGGACTATTCTAGTTTTGGTAACTCAGAGATAGCTAAGCAGCTGGTAGAAGCACATGGCGTGAGATTATGATGGGAAATTGTACTGCTGCTTCTTTCAGGGGTTGTGTGAGTGCAGGTCTGATGTTTAAACATTAGTTAGAGGAAGGGAAAACAGGTTATCGAACTGAGTTTGCAATAAAAACACAGCATAGAAATCAGGCCTTTAAGCTTTGTTGTAACACAAAGGTATGTGAGTCAAAAAAAAAATTAAGATGCAAGGGAAAACCAATGACGTGTATCTCTCTCCTTGAATGGGCACTGGGCAGTTACAAAGAAAAGACACACAGTATTCAATAACTGTTTTGGAAATCCAACACTTGACATTTAGGACACATTTGAGGTCCAAGTCACCACGAGGGACTACTCACAAGTCTGGTGTTTCCTACAGACAGAATGAAGTCGAAGAATGGCTCCAGACCAGCCCTCTCAGCAGGAGAACCTGCTTGAATCTGGAATGTGGAAAGACAAAATGAAGTTTTGTTGATTTGACACAAAGATTACACTGTCACAGTCGCCCTCGGGTGACTGTATTGCAGTGATCAGAGTTTGAGGTTCCTCACCGCAGACACTATGGCTGATGTTCATCACGAGATTAATAAATGGTTAACACATATAATCCAGCTTTGCTAGCAGTAACCATTAGTGAATTGGCATGCTAAGAAATCAAAAGGCGGAAGCTAAGCTAGTTAGCTTGTGTTACGTGACAAATGCCACCTCATCATCATCATCATAGGAGGATACCACTATGAAGCTGACCACGGTTTAAAGTTACACTGACAAGAAAAAAAATGACTACCCAGATAGTGTTTCTGCAGGCGATAACAATCTCAGTTCTGCATTAGCACAGCTCGAGTTAGCTAATGACAAAATAAATATGTAACAAAGATTCGCACATGGCTACATACACACTACACACACAGACACGTCACGTCGCAACGTACCCCGTGGACATGGTATCCACTGTTAGCTCCCCCGTCTGCCAAAAACGAACTCTGCGGCAAACCCATTGCCTTCAAATGCCACTAACTCTGACTACAATGTCACCGAGGTAGATTAAAAGTCATTACTAAGGAGTGGAGACACTAGCTAGCTAATTGTAGCTGAAGCTAACAGGATAACAGCCAGGCACTTGGGAGCTAAGGCAAAGCTAATAAATAAAGATGCCAGAGAAATCGATCTGATGAGCGCTCTCTCTCTCTCGATATCAAGCACACGTATCTATTGGCCATCCTTGAAATAAATACATAAAGTGGAGAGAAAACTTTCATTTTTGTTATTTATTAATTGGCACATTTTAATGTTTCTCTTCTACTGAAACAAGACTGTGATTGTGTCCTCCTCTTGTGGAGAATAACCAGGCTTTGAATAAAGTCTGGCTGTGGAACATTTTGCTTTAAAAAGAGAACAACACCTGCTGATCTGTCATATCTGTAGGAAAATGTGTCTGAGTCATGTTCTTCTCAGACAGTATTTATTTAGTTAACTGTGTTAATGTGAATACACCTGCTCTTTTCCCATCAATGATAAGGAATGTGTACTGTAAAATGTTCTGTCTCAGATGAGTACTTTTTGGATTCAGGTTTTGAGAGATACAAGTGGCTGCCAATCTACAAAAATCCCACCCTCCAACACGTCAGCTTAATATGGTTTAGCAGTATCTGTCCAGTATTGGCAGATGGTTACATAACTATAAGAAGGTCCTCCAATCTCTAGCTGATATAAAAACACCATCTGCATGTGTTCATTTCAGCGGTCCAACATGATCTGGCTCATTGCTTTCCTGTCTTGCATCGGTAAGCTTACCTGGAAATACATCAACATGATTTACTCAAGACTTTTTCAATGCTTTGATTTTGTGAATATTACAATTTTATCTTTGTGTATACTACATTCATCTGCATGCTGCAGGCTTGATTAGAGCTGAGGCACCCTTCAATCATAATGTGTATAATCAGAGGGTGATAGGAGGCCATGATGCTGAACCCCACGCCTGGAAGTGGCAGGTAAAACCTCAATGCACATTTCTTTTTAGATTACTGAGATTTTGTATCATTTACCAAAACGAATATCTACAAGTGTGATGATTTGCTCAATACAAAATGTGTTTCAATCAATACGAGCAGAATGACGTTTGCTTTATTAAAATATCTCTTCCATTAGTTGCATACCGTTACATATCGTACTGAATAACCTCTGAAATGCCTGGTCTTATCTCTGTTTGGTCTCTGTTCACTCAGGCCTCTCTCCAGTTTACTTCACATAATGATGATTCATTCTATCACATCTGTGGAGGCAGCATCATTGAAAGCTTCCACATTTTGACTGCAGCTCACTGTGTTAAGAGGTTGGTCACATGGCTAATTTTACTCAGAAGCATGTGATGTTAAACTTAAGTACAAACAAATTTAGGACAATCATTTTGGTCTGTATCTGTTATTCCTACTTAATTGGATAGATGATTACAAGTAACCCTTTTTTTCTTGTGTTCTTGTCAGCACGGATGCTCATCAGTACCGTGTGGTGGTTGGTGAACATAACCTGCATGAGAATGATGGCAGTGAGCAGTTCATCTCAGTGGAAAAGGTTATCGTCCATCCTGGCTGGACTGGAGATGTTCAAAATGGGTTAAGTCAAAGCAAGCTGGACCATTTATCTTAATTCTGCCACTAGAAACAATTTTTTGTTGACAGTAAGGGCTCATAAATTTGCTTTGCGCGTGCACCACATAATAAAAACAGTTAATGATACAATAACCCATAAAATTCTACTGTATGTTTCTGTTAGAAATGATATTGCCATCTTGAAATTGACTGATCCTGTGTACGACAATGGATTTGTGGCTATGGTCAACCTACCTGGACCAGACGAGATTCTGCCTCATGGCTTCAAGTGTTACATCACTGGTTGGGGGCTTATGGACTGTGAGTAAACACACACAGACAGACATACACACACAGTACACAAATTTACACATATACACTCTATAAACCAGCTTTCACACTCTTTAGATACCCTGTATCTTGTTAAGTCCACTCCTTTCACAGTGGAGGGGACCGTTCCTGCCATCCTGCAGGTGGCTCCTCTCAGCGTGGTGGAGCATTCAGTCTGCTCGCAGCCTGACTGGTGGGGCAGCATTGCTCTGAATACCATGGTGTGTGCTGGAGGGGATGGAGTCATTTCAGGCTGCCAGGTAGCACTGATCTTTCAGTTCATATAGCCAGATATATGGCTAGTGATCCTTGACACTTGACAATCAATCAGACTAGAAGCCAATTAAATTAGGGTGTAACCACCTAGCAGATTGTTGGTTGAGGTATAGTTGAATGGCCAAGGCTGAGAGTGTTAACGCAGTCTTCAAATTGGACCTTTTCTTTTTGTTTCTCTTTTGGTTTCCTGTCCCAGGGCGACTCTGGAGGTCCCCTGAATTGTTTTACTGATGGAGCCTGGAGGATCCACGGTGTCGTCAGTTACGGTCCATACAACTGCAACCAAGTGTCTAAACCCACCGTCTTCACCAGAGTCTCATCCTTCCATGACTGGATATTTTCGGTAAGCCCTAGAATCGACAGATTCATTGACTGATTGATTCTGAACATATCATGCATATTTCACTTGCTTAGCTTTTATTTGATTGATTTGTTTCAGGTTGTACTGCAGCAAGATTAAAGCTGCTTTCCAGAATTAAAGGGAGTTTGCAGATGGCAGTATTTGTCCTACTGTGCCAAAGGGACCCAGTGAAATAAACTTCATGTGATTTGAATTCAAGTATTTACTTGTAGTTCTTAAATGATACAGAGGGTGGCAGAAGGGCTCTATGTTTAGCCTGCACTGCAGACTGAAAGCACTCAGGCTCTGATAAATTTATTTTGCATTCCTGTAATTTCTCAGTTTCAGAAATTTGTTGCTTACTGGATTTATGGTATTTTGTGTTTCTATGCTTGACTTGGAACCAGCATGTCTCCAAATGCAAGCCACAGTTAAAAGGTCAGGAGATCATCTTTGATCCTGACCTCTCCACAACAACCCCAGCATCTTTGCCAATAAATTTCTGCAAAATCTAACCCAAGAGTTCTTCTTAGCAAGTGCCATATGTTCTTGTGTCCAAATGTGGCAAATGCAGTTATAGGCCTAGCAGTTCATTCTTGTCTTGGATCTCTGGCCATATGTTTGTGGTGGTAGTCAGGAGACTACAGCATGACATCACATGAAGTAAATGTTTTCTTCTTAACCATAGAGACAGGAAACCAGAGATGAATTCCAGTGGTTTATGCAAAAAAAAAAAAAAAAAAAAAAAAAGCTGAAGTATGTCATTTCAGTGCATCCAATGTGAACTGCACGTTTTAATATTAAGGAGAAACTAAATCTCTGAATCTAAATTGCACGTACACAGAGCCAAACAATGAAACATTGAGAAGTTCATTCTGACAGGTGATTGTATAACAAATAACAGAGACAAGCATTTAAGAAAGTGTTTTTTTTAATTATTATTTGGAGGGACAAGCTGTCAAAATGGCTTCGATGAGAGAAACAGTTTTTGAACAGCAGGTTAAATTGTGAATATGTAAAAAATAAAGCAGCATGTTTGCTCTGCAGGAGACCATTCAAGCAGAAATATGTACAACACAAAAGGCAAAATGTAAGACACGTTCTTTGAAAATTAAAAAAAAAAAAAAAAGCTGTACTGTAATACATTACACTGATAAATACTCACTGTTGCCATTGCTTCATGAGAACTGATGTTTTATACAAGAGAAACAAATGTTTACTTGCAAAAATCAGTGCTCTTTTCATGGCATCAGAACATACATTGGATGGATTTCAAAGTAATCAAAAGGCAAAAAGCAAATAATACATTTCCAATGTGCACTCTGCACTTTTCAAAGTATACAATGAATCAGAACAAGTTTTAACAAACGGGACCTGCATGCATAATTTGTAAAGGGTCCAGAAAAGCTGTTCAAACAGCTGTAGAAAGGGTGAGATATGTACATCAACTCTGTAGTGTCCCTCAACTGTTCACACTGGTGACAGCAGAATCACCCTTCGAAGGTTTTGTTCTGTAATGAGGCAACTCTCAATTTTCAGGTTTTGTGCACGTGATAAAAATTGTATAATATATGCAGTTTTTATCCACAAAAACCCTTCACATGTGTAATTTATAATAATGTAACCCAAGTCATAGACTTCCCAAAAATTGAGTACAATCAAATTGATCTTTGCAATTAACTTAATTTTAGTGGCATTTCGCTAAGATATCTAACCATAACCACTGCCTTTGAAAAATACTTCAGAATGCTTGAGTGATAACCTTCATAAGTATACATTTCTCTATAATTCATATATCACAAAGGTTGCCCCAGATTGAAAATTACTCATTTCACTTTCTTAATAAAATATCAATTTGTCAGTAATTAGAATTCTTTTGTCAACCTACATAAATTAGTTACAAAATATTAGTGTAATTTTCTATGGTTACATTAGGCAGCGATAAAGACCCATAATTTAGTTTCAGTGATTAGGGAGATTCCACAGTTTTCAGTCCCAAAGCTTAAATGGAAGCACACGAATGGCTCCCTGGATAAGCAGGCACATCCAGTAAACTTTACAACAGCCCATTTTATTGCCAAAATGTCTTAAATTAAATAAGTAATGAAATAATGTCATAATAAGTTACCAAAACATGTTAAATGTATAAGAGAATAGAAATTAAATACTTTCTGATGGACTTGTGGTCCCATTTCCCATAACAATGCCAACGTGTGATATGGAAAAAGGAAAGAAGATTGCACTTTCAGGTGAAAATATCAAACCACAGTGCTTCTTGAATGAAAGTAGGCTTTATCTGAAATAAATAAAATAAAATGATAAAGGAAATAATTTAAATCCAAAGTAATAAAGGCAACACAGCTACAGCTTTTAATGGCATGAGCATTATCTTCTGGTTACCCGGCTCATAAATAAGAAACTCCATAATTTAGCATTGAACTGTTGAATCAACCCCCATACAACCAAACACTGCCTATTCATACATAGCTATTTTCACAGATAAAGTGCTGATCGAGGAGCTTTTAGAGGGATTTTTTGTACCATAAGACCCTTGGGATAAATCTTGAGGAGAAAGCGTCCACTAGCTTCAGGATTCAACACAGGGAGGCCCCTCCTACTCAGTCATCTGGGTACAGAGTGAGCCTGAAGGGAGGTCGTGAATAGGACTATGTTGTGAATTTGACTCAGGCTTCAGATAAAGGCAAAACCATGCCTATCACAGCAATGGTCACCATACATTGCCTCCAAAAGCTAGAAAGCTAGAAAAAATCCCTGAGGTGCACATTCAGCTGTGTTGAGATACTCAACCTGGCCCCAGTTAGGCTGATTCCTGCTTAGGTTGGTGAACATAGTTTGGTTAAGAGAGCTTTCTTAGGAATTGAGAGCCATCATTGGTTTGTATAGTCAAATTGATCACTATGGTGTATCTTTTCACTTAAACACTAGCTGCCATCTCACACAGCAATATTCCCAAACTGCTTTGCTAACATTTTGAAGGCAAGTCTGGAATTTAAACATTAGGCAAAAGGGAAATTACAGCTTCCTCCAAAATTAAACGTGTTTACACTGACATCTTATGTGCACGTACAGTCCACCCCCAAACCCCATTTTTTCCCCCTTACACTGTCCACAAATTTTCATGTTTTGTCAAACTTTCACAGGCTCCATCACAGACAACTTCATGGCTTCCTCCAACAGCTGATTGTCTGTAAAAGTGGCAGGGGGTTCTGGAACAGATTCTGAGAGGCCAATCAGCGACTCCAGAAGGCAGGTACCAGGGTCACTAGCTGCAGGGAGACTGGGGTAACTAGGCAACTGAAACTGAAAAAAGTTGTCCATGTGTTCGTACTCCTTGAGGGAGTTGTAGAGCGAGGTGGGCCCCAGGCAGGGGAAACCATCAAAGAATTCTAGGTCTGACTCTGATGAGAGGCTCAGATCCATGTTATAACTCGCTGAGCGGTCGATGGTTGGGGAGGGTGTGTGTGGCACACTACTGCTATGGAATAGGCCGTTACCCTGGTTGGCATTTTCATCCAAAAGTTCTGAGATGGCTGTTGCCCGATTGTCTGTGTGATCAACTGCAGAGTCCAAGAGTGCAGCGTCTATATTGTCATTCTCACCAGAAAAGTCCACCATGCTAATGCTACCAAACGCCATTGTTGACGGTTGCTGTTGCTCTGGCCGTAGATCTACGCAGCCAGTGTCTTTGCCGTTCTTGTCCCCTCTGCTAATTCTCAAGCAGTTCTCTGCGTCACTGAAGCTGAGGATGCGGCTCAAGCCTTTCTCATCAACATCCAGCGGTGTGCGCTCCACACTTGGGCTCTCACTTGCCTCAAAGTCACTCTGACCTGAAGAGTCTGATAAATCTGTCATATCACTGCTGCAACTGTTCTCTCCGGTTGCTGCCAGCTCTGCGCTAAAGGGAAAGGAGGGTCCTGCTGGTATAGATGGATGCTCTGCCTGATTGCCCAAGCCCAAGGGCCTGTGGGAATGGCTGGACTGGACATTCTGTGATGTGCTGGTCTCAGACGTGTCCTCCTCCTCCTCTGTGCTAGACTGCTCTTCCAGCCTTTTCTCCAGCTCCAGCTTCATGATCGTGTGGATGTAATGTGTCTGTACCCTAGTGGAGTTGAACTCGATACGACCCTCCGTGTTCCCACAGCCATCCTTGGTACAGCCGCATGGGAAAGAGGAATGGTCCATCTATGAGGAAAAGAACAAAGTGGTGTAATTACACATCAAATATTGTGATTTGGTGCATGTATTATTGAACAACTAAATCTGACTGAGCGTGCATGCTTAGGCGTTGTGGCACAAACCTGACATTTGATGCCAGCCAGGCTGCAGCTACAGGTTTCTGGCTCACAGAAGCCCTGACAGTCACAACCACAGTTCTCCCTGGAGATCCTCAACTCATGCAGCTGCCTCTTCTCCTCCTTGTCAATCTTCTTCACACCTGCTGCTTTGAGCAGTGCATAACGCCGTTTAGACGGATAAGGCTGGAGGAAGAAGCCCTCATCCAGGTTGGTCCCGCTGATGTCGATGTCCTGCTCTGGGATGTCATCCACTGTCAGCCGCTCTGCTTCTTCATTCTCTTGGGTTCCATTTTTAGTTAGCTGAAAAGAACACAGGCATCAAATGTCTTGTAGTGTTACATTTGTGTGTGTTAGAGTGAAGACAGTTATATAGATTATATCCTTATATAAGACACAATTGTGCAAATTTACTCACCTTCAGTTTCAGAGCCTCCAACTTTTCTTCTCTGAGCCTGTTGAGGAATTTTTCTCGGCGCAGGAGTCGCTGCTCCACAGCAAATTCAGCAAGTGTATATGTGCGGAGCGTGCTGTGGCGCTGCATCATGCCCAGAGTGCATCCTCCACGACTGGGAACACTAGTGAAGCCCTGGCACCGGGGGAAGAAGAACACTGTCACCTGGTCAAAGGTCACATTTCCCCGCCGTGCTCTCTTGGATTTCTTAAGGATGGATGTGGCTGGAGGCAGAAACAGGAAAAAATTAGTTGTTTATTCAGTAGCGGAAGAGTGAATTTTGTTGAATGGCTGCGATTGCTATTTTGCACCACTGAAGCATTATGCCACTAGGTGGCATAATGCTTCAGCTATCACTGTACAGAATGTGATGTGAATTGTGATGTGTTTAAAGCTGCTGAACTGACTGAAAAAGGACACCTCTGTGCTTCACTGGCCCTCTGTCCTCAACCAACCCTTATCATGTACCCAATTAAAAGACACCATAAACAGGACTCCAACACAGTCACATCCTGTAGAGTGAAACTTAAACTACAAGAATCCATTCAGCCTCATTTCTTGTGCTCCTGTGTGACAAAACACCCAGCCCAGGAAATTCCCCTTGGTTGGCAACAGAGAAGAGGAAGCAGATCTGCCAGGATCACACACTGGCGAATAAATGCTAGAGGCTTCCGGAAGAGGGGGGGGGNGGGGGGGTCAGGACAAGGATAAAAGCTGCCCACCCCCGTCGCCATGCTTGCTGACAATCCTCACTAATGGCCCAGTAACTGTCAGGAGTCAAAGGTGCTTTCTCTTCTAAAACCATTCAGGACCCACAGCGACGAGCCATCTTTTTACATGGACAAATAAAAATAAAACCATATGGGGATCAAAGTAGAACCATATGTGGGAACAAGGCCAACAATTTATTCAAGTTTTATTATAAATTCCACTTCCTCTGCCCAGGAATATTCACTCTGACTTTTGAGCCTTGCTTGAAGACAAGCAACTTTTTCCTCTGCTTAAGCTGTCAGATCCAATGTTTTTCTTTCGGCTCTGTGAGAACAGAAAGAGGAAGACGATATTCCACGTGTTGGGCATTACCGTCAGTATCCAGTGGGAATGGGAACTCTCCTTGCCATTTCTCAGACATGGAGCAATCCTGTGACACAAACTGTACAACTGCTCTCCAAAGTCACATAAGTCAAGAAGGACAACAACTAAATATGTATGCTGCAGCTCAGTGTGATAACTGAAGTGCAGAGGGAGACGAAGGCAAAGAAAGGCAAACCTTTGCCTTAGTAATGGTGCCAAGCAGGCTTGAATGTGGACTTTTAAGACAATGGCATTACTATGTCCTGAAATCTGCTGCTAGGGGTAATACAGATGAAACAAACTGCCAGTTTCAGCCTGACATCCATCAAATCCAGTCAGGCTTATGACACCCGCAGGAGACAAATGACATCGTCTCCACCTTTTCCACTGCTTCTTAATGGGAAAGCTTTGCTGGCTGTTTTCACCACTTTTTCACAATGGCAAACAACCTCGTATCCAACACAAACACTGGATTATAATTGTCCACACAATCGACTCTCTTCGATGTGTCTACATACCTTCTTCTCTTGATACACTTTTTGTAACCCCNCTCCCTCCTCCCTTATCCAGCCTCTTTCAGCACCTGTGCTGGGTGCTTGCCCAGACTTCAGACAAGGCTCTGTGTGTTCCCAGCTTTGGCAACCTGCCACTCTTCTCTGCCTGGCTCCTCACTCCTCCATCCTGGAAACCTCACAACTGTTTGCCCTTCTCCCCAATAACCCTCTTCAACCCCGCCATCCCCTAAAGGCCAGCAGACAGGCTGAGGTCCACACAGAAACACCCCGAAGCGGTCTCATGAGAAAAAGGTGAGGCACTGTCTTTAAAGCTCTGGGAAGAAGGTGGAGACAGAGCCAAGGTGAGCACTTGGTTCATAATGCGATTAGCCATTCTGCAGCTTTGGGGCATGAAATCAAAAGGGGTATTCATTGCAGATGTCTGAAATCATTCCTGTGAAGTGTTTCATGGGCTGCCAGCTGCCTAAATTCCTTAACCTCTCTTCAATTTTGTAGGTTTGTTATCAGAGCCACTGCGGAGGTAATAGAAGACATTAAAAAGCATGTACAGCCGAGTCTTACTATGATTTATTGTGGCTCGAATAGGACACTCACTGTTGAAATTTGTTGCTGGGGAGCTGGGGTTGCTGGGAGTGGAATCCAGGGTGTCCGAATAGCAGCTCTCGCCTTCAGAGTCCCAGCCGGAGCAGGCAGAGGAGGAGAGGGAGGAGGGCGAGGAGTAGCATGGGTCCTCATCCACCTCCTCAAACTTCCTCTTCAGAACCCCACTCATGGTGTTAGTGCAAACAATCTGCAAAACACAGGAGGGAAGAAGGTGTTAACATGAGTATTGGCACAGATCCTCATTTTAACAGCCTTTATCATTGAAATAACTGTACTGTATCTGTTCACTGCATGGAGACTACACACACACAGGATTTTCATTGCCAAAGGTAACATGCCTGCCTGTAATGGACAGGGTTATTGGTACAAGCAAGTCCTGTGCTTGACCACGTGAGAGCATATGCATTCTATCTCATGCTGCACTCAGCTGAGAAAAGGGAGTTAGCTGTGGCACAGGAAGCAATCAATCAGGCCTATTCGCATAAGTCAACAATTACTGGACCCTTCACCTTCTTCCAAATCCCATCAGCTCAGTAAATGTATTGATTAGAGAAAAGGCCGAGCAGAGAGAAGAGGTGACCAAATCATGTGGCCACAGATCATTCATTTAATTTTATACAGCCTGCACAAATCAAACGTGAGCTAAAGCCACGGCAATTTGCCACTTGTCTTGTTTAATATATATATGCATATACATCGATGGTAGTAAATATGTACAGCTTCATGTAGTCGAGATGTTTTGTTATGCAACTCCTGAACGCATTCTTTGGAACTGTGAGAGGCGCTGCTGGTTCAGCGATAAATACAATCAATCCTTTGAGAGAGAGAGAGAGAGAGAGAGAGAGAGAGAGAGAGAGAGAGAGAGAGAGAGAGAGNAAAAAAAAAAAAAAAAAAAAAAAAAAATGAAGAAAAGAAAAAATTATCAAACTTTATCACAAAGTCAAATGGTCTTGGATATCTTTAAGTCTTATTTTAATCAATTCATGATAGCAAACTTCAAAGCTTAACCAAATCAACCACAAAAAAAGAGAACCACTGACATCAAAATTAATATTTTGTATTAGAAGAAAGGTGCTGCTGGTGCTTTTCATGGTTACAGGCCATAAATGCGTCACATAGCCTTTGACAAAAAACAGACAATCGACTTCACAACTTCTGGAGAGCGACAGGCAACGTGACTACTAGACAAGACAGGTCATCATGACAGTCTGAGGCCGAGCTCCTGCTAACTCTTAAACAAGGAGGGGTGGAGGGAGGAAGAAAGGGAAGGGAGGAGGAAGACTCCACTGGGCTCAACTCCAGCACAGTTACTCCCTAAGATGATGCAGGGTGGGAAAGCAGGAAGGCTTTTTCTTTAAACATAAAGAGATCATTTCACAATAAAACTGTTTGCTGATTCAGAATCCAAGTCAAATCATTTACAGCCAATGCATCTTGAACAGGTTATATATGTCCTGGACCCTGAGCATTGCTACTCCATACTTGTAGAAGAGGGATGCAAATTTGCATCATACAAACAGTCATGATTCACACAACCACCATGCTAACTGTGACCTGAATGTCTCACTTGCCTTATTGAGATGTTTTATTCAAGCACACAAAGGAAAAAAAAAAAAAACATCTACGTGGGCGTGCAAGGAAGGGATCATTTTCAACATGCAACAGGAGTAATTATGCAAAACAAGTCCTGCCTGTGACAAGTATTGAGGAGAAGTCAGAGTCAAGGGCAAGATGCTGACACCTCTTCTATAGGCAGCGGGGGCAGCTTTGGAGATGTATAGGGGGTCACTGTTATTGCTGCAGTCAGATGTTGTTGTCCCCAGTGCACATATGATGAATGAATCACCTTGCAATAGGTCAAGCTGTCATAAGCTCACTGCAACAAACAAAAAGGCTACTTCCATTCTTACAACCTCACTGGTTCTGCATGTTTTTATATTACCAATCCAATGAGGAAAAATGATTGCCTAATGCTCATCCATCAAGTCATTTGACCAAGAAATAATCTCCAATGCTTTTATAATATTCTGTGCAATCTGGCTTGAAGCAATGCAAAACACCTGGGTGCAGCATCTGTTGCTTATCTATTGAGCTCATCAAACAATATGTGTGTTCCTAAAGCCACACAGCAGCATGCATTTCTGTGCAGAAAGAACAAGCACAGAGTACATGGGTTCACCTTACATTTTCGCCATCACTCCCACTCCAAATTCTCCTTAAAAAAATATGAAAACAAAGCTGTAAGCCATCCTCAAGGGAGTGCACAGCGCCAGCTAAGCAAAGTCTTTTTAATTAAAAGCTGCAGTGAAGCAGAAGGGGGAGGAGAGGGAGAGAGGTTGGGGGAAGCAGTGGTGTCAGAACTGGGTCATTGTCTCTTGACTGCAGTCTACCTGACACATTGATTTGTTAATCCTGTTCAACGGGCAGAAACAATGGCGAGAGGTTAATCCCGGCAAGGGGACGGCTTGTAGTCAATCTGGAGCTTCTCAGCCTGCTCAGCGGCTGCACCCTCAGAACAAGGCCAAGAGAGCAGGGACAGTGGATTGAACAAGGGGCTGAGGGAGAAAAAGACAATTGTGCAATGACTCATTTGCAAAGGGTGGAGGAGAAAGACAAGAAACGAGATAGAGGCAGAGGAAAGAATTCAGAGCCAGCTCCTAGGAAAGCAGCGCCCGTGTCTGTTCTAAACGAAGAATGGATGTGATCGGACAGCCGAGCCAGAAAGGGAGCACAGCGTGTTTTCAATGTGCCCTAAATTATGCATCACTGTCATTCCATCAACCACACACGGGCAGGCAGATAAAGGATGCATCCGCCAAGGTGCTCCCCAGCCAGTTGTCACAGAGTTGGGAAGATAAATCTCCAGCGAGGAGATTTGTCACCAGAAGCACTACACAGCTCAAGTAAGATTCATAACTATGTCAGACGAATAAGATTATCTTGATACATGCACCTACATGCTGTTATGACTTCAGAATCTCAATTAATTTCTGTTTCATCTGCAGAAAACCCCTTAGGGTCTTATTAAGAATATGTACAACAGCCTGCTTTACTCAATCAAAATGTTATCTAAAATGCTAAATAAAATATTAAAACTACAAACAAAAGCTGTACCAAAAAATAACCCTTATTCACTTCACTTTAGGCAGCTCTTCCAGAAAGAGGATCTGTAACTGGATCAATCTACCTCCATATCAGGTTTTCCCAGTTCTGTTTTGGCTGAGAGGAGATGACAGAATGCTCTTAGTTTATATAAGGAAATGTGGTGAGGAGTTCCACAAGCAGGAAAACCGTAATCAGTTAAAGAGACATGGAATCAAGAAAAATGTTAAATTCCTTAATTAAAAAAAAAAAAAAANAAAATGTTAAGCACACCCTTTGATTTTATAGACAACCACCCAGAAGCCTGTTCAAACTGCCCCCATCTGCCCCCACAGACAGCAGGACAAGTCACAGTTGACTTTGCCCCTTGCACTGCCTGCCAGGCCCTTTGAAGCTGATAACACTCTGGGTGGGTGCGTCAAGTCGCACTAATCTTGGCCAGAAGAGACCATTTACATGGCACACTGACAACCCTGTGCCGTGTCTCAATGACTGACTGACAGAGTTGAGAGCTCATAAAATGTGATAATGATGAGCCAGGGAGTCTTCCTGCATGTGTGGAAGCTGTCTAGGCAGGCCGTCCCTCCAGGCGGCAGGTATTGCACCTCTCACTTCCAGCTCTGTCACTGAGAAGACAAAGGTAACTGATCAGAGCCATAAAGGTGACAGTGGGCTGGATTCCAGCTTCTGCACAGCAGAGAGAAAGGTGGGTTTATTTCTTAACTCAGCCATGTCTGAGAAGCACTCCACCTGCTGGAACAAAGCAGGGAAAGCTTCCCTCCTGTCCTCTATGAGCTTGTTGTTCTCTTGTGCCACAGAAACATTCTGTTCCTCTCCTTCAACCCGTGCACACACTGATTCCAAAAAAGAGAGGTAGTGGGAAGCAAGGAGGGAGATCGTTCAAAACAAATAAATAATGTTATGTCTCCAAGCCACAGGAATTCCATTCTGGCAGTGCCGCTCTCGCCGTAATAGTGGGAGAAGAACACAGGCTCTATCTAACCCAGATGTGTTTTCTACCGCTAACCACTGCAAAGTCCTTCTCCCATGGGGCAACCGAGTGAGCAAAAAGCTACCTTCCAAGCCACACCTGACAGGGTATTAATTTACACGTGAACCTCACATGCTCTCAGCTGTCATTAATCTGTTATGCAGGACAAACTTGAATGGCAAGGTGATGCCTGCAGGAGTCAGTCTGTGCACTCTTACTGATTTGAATACTGCATTCTTTTCACTCCACCCAAAACAAGGAAACAGTTTTGCAACAGTGACATTTTTCACTGTTTCCTATAAAAAAAAATATCTGATGGCACTTCTAAGAAACGTCTGATAACAGTGATGCAGGATTGGAGTGCATTTATTTCACATACAAATAACAGGAGCAAAATTGTTTGATTTTGCATGCTTCCTTTCTCTTCCCTGCATGGATTAGAAAGTAAGGGGAGCAAAGAAAACAGCAGAGTCGAGAACATTTCAAGAAAAACATGCCTTTGCATAACTGTATAGCTTAAGTTGTTTTGTGTTACAGCATTCAACAGATTGGTCTAGTAGCTCTAAACAGGCAGCCAGATGCATGTGTATGTGTGCTGGGAAGGGTGGTGGAGGAGGAGGAGGAGGAGGTGGTGGGTGTAGGTTCAGAGGTCGCGCTCCAGTCTGGGACACTTGCTGGTAGCTCACAAGCTGTATGGAATGCTGGGAAAGAACAAAGCAGATGGGAACTCTCTGCTGCTGTGTGGAGACCATCAGCAGACTCCCCCACATCCCCCTGCACCCTCCAGGTCTCCAGGCACAAGGAGCGGGGGACATCCTGCGTGACCAAAATTATCCAGAGACAACCTTGTCTGAAGGCAACTGAGGACAGCGAACCTGGTCTGAATACAATTTAAATAAGAGTGTGCAAGACAGAGTGCTTCCTGAGGTTGTGAAACACACACTGCAGTGAACAGGAAGTGGCCATCCAGATAATCTATGCCGTCTGACATCTGCAGGCTCAGGTACTACAAGGTTCCTTCAGTGAAGGATCATATAATGGATAATACAATATTAGTCACGGTTGGAATTCTTTTAAATGTTGTAGTGTTGCCTTGAAGTCATTAAGTTAGTTACTAAAATAATAATGAAAGGGTTAAAATAAAAATCCGTTAAGTCTATCCAGTGTATTTTTATTAATGATGGGAAACTGGAGCTTAAATTCAATATATCTTAATAAATAGTGAAAAGGACTTATTTGACATCACTGAGCATTACTGGGAAAGGCATACCACATTAAAAGTACAGCATGGAGTGAAATGTGCCATTCCTGTAAACAAAGGATCATTCAGCTCTGAGAAGCTTAATTCCAGAAAACACGATTCCAAAAATGATCCGAGTGAGGTCGCGCTAGAGACGATTAAACAGATCCAGTCTTGGTCTATGAATAGAATGTGAATCCCAGACTACCTGCAAACCGATTCAATCTTCTGATAAAAAAATATTAATAATCCTACAAATAAACATCAAGCACTTTGATTCACTGTTTGCATACATCAAATGATAGACTGAACAATAAAGTTTTATCATTTATGCTTGACAGTAATGAGCTACAATAAAGAATCGTCGCTCTTAAAGAATGATACGTTATGGAATCATAACGTGTTTGTTTAAATAATATGACAATAATGAGCGCTCAGTATTCTACAACCGAATCGTAAATTCTTATCTTTACGCGCTGGATTATTAAAATAAATCATGAAATGTCTCAATACAATGGCAGAAAGTGTGGCTGTAAGGCTGTTTTCCCGATGAGCTTATCATTCCTCATGATTAATGCTAATTACAGTGACAGAAGCGCTATCAGCTGTGCTCAGATGTAGTTGCCTTCAGGAGTCGCTCTAGTTACAAGAGGCGCACAAACACCGCTGAGGTGAACAAGAACTCCACAGGCTGAATCACAAAGCCGACCTCATCAACAGTTCAATCCAATGAGCCCGCATTAAGTCCAACGCTCCTCATCTCACCCCAGCCGTGAAGTTTGTGAAACAAGCTCTAATCATCACTGATCGACATGGCAAAGCTCATCAATCAATAAGTGAAGGAACCGGATCTTGTTCTGTTCAGGTTTTGCCTAAATCAACAATTTATTCCATTGTGATCACCTGTGCGCTCTTAGACAAACCACGTAGGCTCATTCAGAGGTCAGCAAGCAGCAAACCGTGTCAATATTTATAAGTTCAACGCTACAATTATGCACAACTGTAAACATGTGAACTGTTTACGAAAAAAAAAAATCCAGTCAGTAAAGACTGATCCATTACGGCGTATTCTCACAGAAACAATTCAGCTGCAGGGATCGATGAATTAAATGACTCCGACGGGGATGAAAGACCATTTAAAACTATCCGACTTCGCGGCGAAAGACAAATTCTATTAAATAACCCAGCATCGAACTCAATAATGTTTCTATTACTCACCACCAATTCAAGTATCCGATCAGCATTAGTGACAAAATGACGCCGGATGGAGAGAGATGGGAGAGGAAAAGTAATCCAAATGGCACAAATAAAGCGCTTTTTCCCGCATAGAGACCCGCTGCTATTGTCTGCGTGCTGCGCGGAGCTCTGTACCAGCTGAAGCGCGTCCCTTGTCTGTAGCAGCCTGGAGAGAAGCGCAGCCTTTTCGTCAGTGGAAAACTCCCTCCTGGCGTCTGCTCTGACGCAGGCGGTGACACAGGGAGGCTGCCCACGCCGCTTCCTGCCCTCCTCCTATTTGACTGTATCTGCTTAGAGAATACCGACACCCGTTTTGATCGTTTTGTGGGGGCAATAAAATCAACTGAGAAGATCATTTAAATCCTGATGTCTCGTGGAAGGATGCGATCAGCACGCGTAAGGAGCGTGACAAATGTTTCCAAAACACACACAAACACACAAGGTTGAAGTTCACAAATTTTCCAGAGTTTTTTTTTTTTTTTTTTTTTTTTAAATCTGTGAATTTGTTGGTGGATATGACTCAGTTTTAAAGGGGGACTCCGTTGATTTTACACATCAGATTCAGTTTATTGGTCATTAAGGGCACAATTACTAAGTGAAAAGAAGTGAATTAAGGCTTTTGTGGCTGTAGAGGGCGAAGTTAGAAAAACTAAACCTAATGACATCTCAAGGGTTACAAGTGTCAGCACAGATGACCACAAGTGAAGAGTACAAATGTTAGGGCTAAAGACTACAAGTGTTGGCACTGAAGATTACAAATGTCGGTGTCAGACTACAAGTGTTAATGCTGAAAATAAGTTTGAAAACTAAAGCCACTCCTACAGGTTTTTAGCAAATTCACCCCCACACAGTTGTTTTCACACACTGATAGTGCTCCCAATAACCACAAAGTTTCTAAAATTGATGGAGTCCCTCCCTCTTTAACAGGAGATAACACCACATTTTCTATTATCAAACAGTTGCTTATTTCCTTGGAAACCCCACAAGCCCTGTGGATCTCCACAGTTCTCTTTCAGGTTTCCCATAATATTAACATCACTACAAAAAATCATCTGCAATAGTGATGTGGGAGGTGCTGTGATGTGTGTGACGTGGCTGATTTCCAGCTAAAAGAAAACACTGACTAAGCTGTGTGAATTTATGACTCACTTTCTTTTTCATGGAACACAAAGTAAAGGACAAACTCATAGGCAACAGCTGCTTACCATAACAAACGATCCCTGAGATATTACCAGAATATTCCAAAAAGGAGTTATATTAGGCCTGTGGTACTCATGGTAACTGTATCGTGTTTGGTGATGTATTATACTTTGATGACAGCAGAAGAGATTAAATAGCCAATAGGTGTGTTTGATGGTTTCTTATTTAATAATAAAATATGACTGAATTCTTTACAACACATAAATTAACCTTATCAGCACTAAGTTGTAACCCTTGATCCAATCATGCCAACTCCTTTGTTTCTCCAGAAGCCGTGTCACACCCTGCCCTCCCCCGCTGAACTCCTGGCAGGTATTTACCATTGGAGCTGGCTATGGGAAATGCACTGAGATGCTTTGCTTTCATTCTCAGCTGGACCTGAACACTGAAGCAAAGTGTTCTGCCAATGTCAACACAGGTGCTCCACTCATACAGATTTGGGGAGAGGTCTGCTAAAGCTGTGTACATAGAGCTATGCTAATTGTCTGGTGCTAATAGAGGGCCTTTCTCACCAGCGTGTTGGGCCCCATTAAAAGTGTTACCCCCCCCCAAGAGGCAAAACAAGCACATCCAACTAAATGGCAGCAGAAATATTTCATGGGTCCATGCTATGTCTCTTTTGAAATTAAATTATGTTAAAAATATCATAACATGCTAATGTTTGGATTTGCACAATAGTAGCCATTAGCTTTGGGGGTAATGGTTTCCCTGGAGAAATTAGAATTTACCCTCAGTTAATGAACGGTGCCTGCATCATAATGTACATGCAAAATAACAAATGGCCTGGCCATGCAACTCATTTGTGAACGCAAATGCAGTATTTTGAAGTGATGTGAAAATGTGAGGAAAATTTAAAAATTTAATTTTTTTTTTTATTTCCTGTTCAAGAATATAAACAAATGCTCCATGTGATAAATTAATGTGTACAGAGGACATTAAAGTCATATTATGGACTAAAAAGTGAGGAGGAACACTGACAATTTACATTTCAAAAACTTTAGATCAATCTTCTTTCTTTCTTTCTTTCTTTCTTGTATGATTAGGAGTAATAAAACATAGCTAAGTTAGCTAAGCTAACAAGTTAACGAAGCTAACAAATTAAAGAGAAACTTTTAAGAGTTAATAGTTAAGGAAACTCAAAAGTTATATTTTTCTTTACATTTTTATTGGTTTTGGTAATTGGTTATTTTTCTTCATAACTGTTTATTATAAAGGTAAATAATTTCATCACATACAGCTACAGCCCAATCACACTGTAATTATGGCAGAGGGAAAAGATCTATAATTTATAGTGTCATTTAAAGTGTAGCCTTAGCGATGTTGCTATTGCAAGTGGAAGAAGTGGAATAAAGCAGTATGTAGTCACAGAATAAGTGAGCAAATAAACAGATTCAGCAGGGAACTTTCTGCATGGGGAATGTTTCTTGTCTCTAATCATAGTCTGTGTTGTAACAGTGATACTGTCAAGATGACTGTTTTTGTTTCCATGTGCGCAAGGTGTGTAATACAGTAGGTGAGGGTGTGTGTTGCAGTAATACTCCAGTGAGAGCCTGGGAGTCTGTGTGTCCAGACAGACTCCACCCAATTAGCTTCCCTGTCGCCGTGCAACTCTTAACACACAACAATTAGCCATCCACAGGCCCAGCAGCAACACTACCAGCCATTACTGAGGAATTCTGCTCTCTTTACAATAAATACCTAATAACCACCAACATCAACAATTAGCTCTCTGTTTGACAAGTCCCTGAGAATCTCAAGACATCCAGGCCCTGATGCTGCTATGGTTTGGTTCAGTATAATGCCTAATTATAGCAGCTTTGGCAAACACCAGATCACTGACACAGGTTACGTAAAACAATGTTCTCTCGACAGACATGCATTATGTAAGCTGCAAATCTGGGTATGATAAAATCTCAAGGCTTTCATATTTGTGAGTCCTGCTTTGTTTTCTGGTCTTTGATGAACTGTCCTTCACAAATCTGTCAGAGGTAAACAGGAAATGTCTTGGCTGTGGAATTCATTCCTTTTTATGCCGCTCTTTGAAGCTTCCTGTCAGGCCCATCAATTCCATTTTTTTGATAAACAAGGAAAAGTTCCAGGGAACAGTGCGACTCACACGTTTACCTTCTCTTCTGAGAAAAAGAGCTCTCTCTCTCTCTCTCTCTCTGTGTGTGTGTGTGTGTGTGTGTGTGTGTGTGTAGGATGGGGGGATGGGAGCCCTGGTGCCAAAGCCACTGAATCAGGCCTGAATACATTAAGGCTACTCTCTTTAAAAGTGTGCCAAAGAGTTCATGGTGGAAGACGCCCCTCCAAGAGCACAATAATGGGCTTCAATGCTTTCCATCTGCAGAGGGAAAAAGGCCTGTGACTGCACGTGCTGTGTGGAGTGGCTCAACAATGTTTCAATTTATGGCCATCACAGGCATCATAAAATCACTATGGTGAAGACTGAGGCCGCTGACTGAAATGTCAGTGCCATCAATGGTGGAAGAAGAAGTCACAGTAAAAGTAAAGGTGGACAAATGCTCCATTACAAAGAAAAACATTTCAAAGTCATGCGTTAAAATCTGACTTGAGTAAATGTGAATGAGCTTTAGCAGTAAAATGTAATAAGGAATCCATAGTTAAGTATTTCTAATCACTGTTGGGTGATTTTGAGTTTTGATGCTTTCAGATCAAATCAGTTAAAGAGGAAATAAGGAAAAAAGGGGAAAACAGAGAAATTATTGAAGAGGGAAGGAAAGAAGGATAGAAATAAAGGAACTGAGGATACAAAAGGAAAGAAAGAAGGACACAAGAAGGGAAGGAAGGAGGAAGTAAATAATAGAAAGAAAGGCCGGGAGAAGGTAAGAAAGGAGGAAGTAAAGAAATAAACAATGAAAAAAGAAAGAAGGAAAGAAAGATATCAGAAATAATTTATGAGTTTATATCATGTTGAACAGCAAAACTGAAAAGTAGCAACTGAAGCACATGAATAAATACACTTAGTTACTTTCCACCTCTGAATAAATGGACATAATTAAAAATAAAATTTGCAGCGTCATGCTGATGTTAATATCACTTTAGAAGTATTTAGATTCGGAAGTACTCAGCAAAGTATAAATCCACAACAACAGTAGCATGTACCGTGGAGGAGCGATAGGCCAGATGAGGTGGTCCGATGTTGTCGTGGTCAGACCGTGCAGACGGATGCAGGGGGTGGTTGGGGTNGGATCTGATTGATGGCTCCAGCTGTCCCAGAGGAGAGACACACAGGCAGACAGCTGGTCACCTGTAGCCCCAGACGCGACTGTGATAGAGGAGAATGGCTTTGTGTTTCACTGCGGAGGGCAACCAGTGCAATGCAGAGTTCAGGCCACGGTTCAAAACAGGGAGAGTGAAAAACAGTACAGATACAGAGGATGAGAAGAAGAAGAAGAAGAAGAAGAAGAAGAAGAAGAAGAAGAAGAAGAAGAAGAAGAGCTCAGGCTGCTAAGGATAATATATCAAATTTTGGATAAAACAAGCTGTTTAACTGTATAGTAATTTAGAGGTTTGAAATTAACTAAGTACATGTCTTCAAAAATTATACTTAAGCACAACTTTTAAGTATATTTCACAGGGAAATGCTATACTTTTTACATCCTGCTAATCTGATGACTGTCGTTACCAGCTACTGGCAGCTTAAATTCAACATGAGGTAATTTTTTTACAAAATATTGCTGTTGTCAAGTAAAAACCTGGTATCTCAGTTGTGTTTTTACTTAATTTCACACTACATGATCTCAAGAGTTCTAGAAGAGGTTGAAATTTTTTGAACTTATTTTTTGAAAATATGAAAATCTCAAAAGGAAAAAAAAAGAAAAATAAGGTGGTTCACCAAACTGAGTGAAAAACCTTGTATCTTGGTTTTTGATTTTTAAAAAATAATTATTCCAGAAATTTCTCTATTCAGTGATGACAAGGTTATTCACACTCAGTTTTCCGTTTCATGTTTATATGCAGACTATATTCACATATACGTAAATGGTATAATTAATTAGGATTTCGTAGCTTGCTGATTATACTTAACTTGTTGCTTAATCAGCATACAGAGGAAGACTGGTAGGTGAGGAAACAGATTGTAAATCAGTGGAGTGTTAACATGCTTGATAAAACCAACTTTATCTTGGTCTGTTAAGTACACCAATCATTTTGATTTAATTATGGTGTTTACATGATGCTTGGAATCATCAACTTTTTGCCTTAATTGGATTTGAATCAAAGTTTTAACATGCAACTGATTTAATATTTTTTTCTTTGGTTACCTGAATACGTTTCCTACTAACACTTATTTACTTCTATGGAAGTAGAATTATGAATGCAGGACTTTTTTCTATTGCAGAATAATACTTTTCCTTAGGTAAAGATTTAAGTACTTCTTTCACCACTGCTAAAATTATAACAGTTTACTTAGAATCTGAGCTGCTTATACATGTTTTACACCTCCTATCTAATGAGGATACAGTACTCAACTCTTATTCAGAACTGTATGAGATTACTCCGTCAAGACTAAAATGAGAAGAATTTAATTGTTGTTTTGACACAAGTTTAAGGGAGGAGAAAAAAATGACATGAGCTCACTCAGGCTTGGGGATTAAATCCACAAGCAAGAGAGAAATACACCCTCCCCCCTCTCACAGCCAGCCAGCCAATCAGCACGCAGGAGAGCTGGTTTACTTGGAGACCAAAGAATCTGTGTAGTGATATGACATCATCAGCTGCCCATTAAAGGAGAGGTCACATCCCTCTTTTTTCTCCATCTTTAAGGATGAGTGAGGAAACGCGAGGCTGTTTTTCCAGGAATGGATGAGGAACAAAGACCTGTTTGTCTGTCTTTCCAGCTTTTCCTCATCTAATTTAAATGACTGTAGTAGTAGTAGTAGCAGTCATAGTAGTAGTAATTTATTCCCATTTTATCTTCCAAAACATACCCTTGTTTGACTTGGATACTTGTGTAATATTCTGTGTTCCAGTTTTAATGAATATTCATTAGATATCATTGTTCAGCTTTGAGACAGGCACGATTCATAAAATAAACAACTTAGGCTGCTGTTTTCCTTTGTTGCCTTTACACTGAGACAAGAAATGTTCAGTTTTCAATGTTTCCATTCATTTGCTAACAAGCAAGTGCTATGTTTGTGTTGCCCTCTGTGCGTATGTGTGTTTGTCTTATTGGTTCTCTGTACATGTCTTTAGCTTTAGGGGGAGAAAAGCTGCCAGTTTGTGTTTTGTTTACTTGGCAACGTCACAAGGCTGTCTGACTAATGCATTCTGGATTGTCTCTCCCAGGACATTTGTTCAATGTTTTATTCATCACTATGATGGGCTATAGACTTCTCCCTGACATAATATTATTGATTGCCTAATAGACTATCAAAAGAATGACCTCACTCAAAGCTTCAAGAGTTTAAAGTACCTTCTCTTTTGTACATAATTAGATAAAAAAGTGCACACTGAATATTGAAAAAGAGGCAATCTAACACCAATGTCTAGTTTAATAAAGATCTTTCAGAATATTAAGTTGAATCTATAGGAAGTTTTGCACTGCAGAAACTTTGCTTCATTCACTCCAACAAACCAGGGCCAATTTTGGTACCGGAAATATAGCTGCTGAAACACTTTTTTAGCTCCTAATCTCGGCTAGATCCTCCCTGATGGTACAGGAAGTGCTAGGTGGAGCTCAAAAGTCAATGCTGATTGGTCAGACTCAAGCTTTTCCAGCATTTTCAAATTGTCCTGATTATCTTTGCTCACAGAGCAACAGTAATGGCGAGGTTTCAAGTTGTTTGAAGAAGCTGGAACGCTACACAAAACGGAACTGGCAAGGAGGTGCAAATATTGATTCATGCAGATGAAGAGATCTATACTTGAGGCATGGTTGGAATGTGAGCAGGGAATTCGCCAAAGGAGTCGTGTGGTTTCTACTCTTGATACTTCCTGGTAAAGTAGTTGACTTATCCACTGAAAATTAAAAAGTATGTCAAAGGATCTCACAATGTTCATTGCATTTCAGAATTGCTCATAATACGAAGCAGCGCCAGGAAAAAAAAAAAAAAAAACTGATTCTATTGTTGAGTGTGAAGATTAAGTTTTGGCATATCACACCACAGATGTCATTTTCTCTAATGTCATGACTCTGGATAGTTCTGGGTAAAGCAATTCCAAATTTAGCCTTTAGATCTGATAGCACCTTATTTTTGCAGCATTTTGCACTGACAGGCTGGTCAGGTTTTTGATGATCAAAAAAAGACTCTTTCTCTTTCTCTCTCTCTCTCTCTCTTTCTCTCTCTCCATCTCACTGCACCTGTAAGGTCAACTGTCCCCAAAATGTTTTGACAGCAAGCCGTGACACCCTGGTAAGTGAAAACAGGGTGTGTAAATCTGGTACTGAAGGGGTTAATGATGAGTGACAGAGCTATTAGAGCCAACATACAGCCCATCCAGTCACATGACTCACCGACACTCAGGCTTCACTGAGCTCAACCTTAGTTCCACCCTGGACACTCAACTGGCCTTCATCTGAGCCTCTTCATCACAGCTCATCCAAAGACGTGCCATCATTCCACACCTCTAAACTGCCATCACACTCTCTCCAATTGCTGAGCCCACTGTCAACACACAGGCAGTTAGTGTATTGTTGGGACACGTCTGACAGAATTTACAGCTCCTGATGGCTCCCTGCATCCAGAAATCAATACATGGCAAACTGTGCTTTATGGCAACATAACAGCTGAAAAGACTTAGCGAGAGCCGCACACAGAGATATTAGCTCGTTTGAGTGCCAGACAGAGGCTGAAGGTCCTCATCAGCTCGTTTTCTTTGACTGCAGCACTTCCTCATTGAATGTTTACATGCAGCACACGTGCTTACAAAGAAAGACAGAGGTTTGAAGCACAGGAAGCTCTGCCGCAAGTGGCTCATCTGATAACAAACTGACAACAATGCACAGATATGCTACCATGTGACCTGTGTACACGGATGCATATATGTACATTTTACCCATTGATTAGGCCATCCTTCTGTCAAGTTTTGGGTAGATGAAATTATAATCATTGTACTGTTCTTCCTAATAAATATCTTATTCACCATGTGACTTATTGGTGTCACTAGTAACGTGGTTTACAGAAACATAATGGCTTTCACCAGACATCGTGTAACCGTTTCTCTGAATCGCCTGAGTGTGTTGGAAGTCCCTTTTACACGTCACACATTCACTGACATGGAGAAGGAAACCACACACTGCCAAGTTTCCCGTCACAAACTGAGCACTTCCTCCTTTTTTGTTTTCGTTGTCTGTGTAACATTTCAAAGTCTACGGTATATCATGTGGCAAATTATGATCTGGAAAACCAAGCTGGCCACTGAAAATCCCAGCAGAGGCAAAGAAATAATCATGTTGTTTTGAGGAATAAGTGATTGATTATTCACTTTAAAAGTTATATACTTGAAGTATTGCGGATAGATGCTGTTTTCATACTGAATGAGTTAAAATGAGTAACATAAATCAGTTATAGAAAACTCAAAGCCAATGCTGTTTGTTGTACCTTTGATGCACCTTAACCCTCTTATCTCGCGCATAAATTTGTAAAGGCATACTGTAGCTCAGTTAACAGAGCTGGGTTACTCAATAAGCTTTCAAATTTTTCAGTGTATGTGCATTAAGGTCACTAATTAAAACTCTGAATAACAGATCTTCTTTTAAATGTCTCAGTTTGACAGAAGTGTGCAAAATAATAAAACAGAAAGAAACCAGTTTGGTTTCAGTTTACTGCAAAAAAAGAAAAAAAATCCCCTATGAGTTAAAAGGAAAATACTGTGCAATTTCGTGAAATTTTCTATCAAAAACTACCAATTGGGTAAAATTCACTTACTGTAATAAGATTTCATGAAGCACAATAAAATACTATCTAGAAATAATTTAATTTAAATTTGTTTATAGTCATATAAGCAATACAGTTTATTGAAGTTAAAGACAATTAAAACTAGATTATTTGTCTTTAAGTTTGGCTCATTTTAGGAGTTAAACTGTTAAAATGGCAATGCAAACTTTTGGTTATGAAAATCTTCCATTTTTGCAAAGTCTATAAACAACAAATGACAGCCTGAAAACTTCTTGATTTCTGTTAAAACAGATTTTTTGCTTCTGTTTTAAGAACATTAGACTTTCAGGACAGACTCAATAATGTCTCAGAAATTATTTAGAATGAACAGTCAGTTTAATTTGGGCATTCACATAAATCAACTTATTCATAGCTTTTTTTCCCCCTGTATTTAGTTCATAAATCTTAGCTGTGGATGCTGCAGCAGTTGATTGTTGTCAAACAGAATCGCCATGTAAAGCCTAATGAGTGCTGTTTTTTTCACAGGGGAGATGGAGGACAAGTCATTGCTGTAATGGGGGAACAGCAGGGAGGAGCTGGGAGTGGGTGGTGGGGGGCACAGACTGTGAGACTCTGAGAATCAGCATCACAGCATGCTGCTGTTACCACGGCTACAGTGACAAGCAGGCCAACCGCAGGTGCTGGGTCGACTACAGCGAGGCCCAATTAGAGACCCCGGGAGAGGAACGATAATGAAATGTAGCTGTGGACTGAAGTGGGTTAACTAAACGGGTCCACAGTCATTTAGAGGGAACAAAAGAGATGACTGGATGGATGTTGGGGCAAGCTGGGAGAAAAGTGGCCAAAGATGCCCACCCAGCCATTTTAACTGATCGTCTGTTGGAATGAGTGTAACTCGGGTAATATGAGCTTTAACATTTTATAGCATATAAGGATAAACAGTATGTGATGTTTTACAATCAACTGCCTCTCCACTTCTAAACCTTTGCTTTTTTTTTTTTTTTTTTTTTTTTTTTTTTTTTTACAGGCAATATTTCTTTTCTCAGATGTTGGAAGTATCTGAAGTACTTTTACATTTACAAGTACAGTTTTTGAGTCACTCACTGTACTACATTGTAGAGGGAAACTTTTTTTGTTTTTATTTTTTTACATCAATACATTTACACTATTTGATATCTGAAGTTACTTGTTACTTTGCAGAAATTTGTATTCTACATGAGATAACCAATAATACAACCCTGTTACTGGGGGGAAAACAAAAGTCCTATATTGCCAACGCTAAAAAGTTTTAACCAATGAAAAATTTGCTGCATCTTGCTGTATTATTAAACATGTTTCTCAAAGAGCAACACATCCTCCAAACTGAAGATACATAAAAAAAAAAATAAATAAATAAAATATCATGTGTGTCCATTTTAAGGGACACACATTCTGGAAAAATTTTGATTATTTCATTCAATATTTTTCACTCAGTGTGGAAAACCTGCAGAATTCTGGAATTGTTCCTAATTTAAAACTCAGTATGTTTACATATATAAATATGATTACAAGTAAGAGGATGGAATGGGCATAATTAATAGGATTCCGTGGTTTGCTGAATATACAAGACATGTTGCATAATCGGAGGATGAGAGGAATCTGTCAAGTGAGGAAATGCATGCAGAGGTGGCTTACTCCAATTAATAACATTAACCTGCCCGAATAAATTAAATTTACAATCTGTCAGATATAAAGGTCTATTATTCAGAATGAGCATACACTAATTTATATCAATTTCAATCTAATTGAAGTGTCTCACGTTTGAAAAAAAATTTATTTATTGCCTTAATCTGAGTATAATCACAGTTTTAACATGTAAACATACTGCAGTGACTTTTCACAAAAAGTACTTTTGCTTCTGATACTTGAGTACATTTTACTGCTAATACTTTTACTTAAGTAAGGCAAAGTAGTTGCTTTAATATAAATAAATTGCATGCAGGATTTTTTTTTTCCCCCTGTGGCATTGAACTTCTGTCTTTCTCCATTATTGCATTTCAGTGTGTCTCACACTCACACACATGCACGCACGCACGCACACACACCACAGTGTCCACCTCCAGGCTGATTCAGAACGCTCTCAGAATGTGAGAAAGGGACAAGTAGCAGTGTTTACCAAGTACTACTGTCCACACATCCGTTCCCACAAAGGCCCCATTGAGGGTGGGCCCAGGTTAAAGCCAGTTTAAAAAGCTTGTTTAACACTGAGAAGAGGGGCCGCATACCCGAACCACAGGGGTGGGGGTGGGGAGTGGGGTGGAGGGGAGAGGGATTCACAGCGGGCTCCTCACTCTCTGGTCCAGCTTGTCTTCGGGGTCCTGTTGGTGTTGTGCTGACACTTTTCCACTAATCTTTCTCTCTCTGCACTTGTGAAATTTTTTCCTGATCAACATTTTGCATGTTGTTTTAGATTTCTTGGATGTTGTGTGTGTGTGTGTGTGTGTGCGGATGTGCCACGGAGGAAGGGGCCACTGGAAAGAGAGGGAAAGCAAAGCTCTGAGGGAGAAAGAGTGGTAGTAGCTGTAAAAGTAGATGGTTTGCAGGGAAAAGAAGGATGGATGAGCAGAGCAAAGGAAAGAGAGAGGAAAGGACAACAAGAGAATATTTTTCCCTCCACCCTCCCTCCTTCCTGCCATTCTCTTCTCCTCATGTGAAGGACAAGCCTGGCGGGGCTGTGGTCTGGTCCAGTGATTGTGTACGGCGCCTTGTGGTGCCTCACACAGGAGCCCCATTAATCACTGGAGCAGGTCTCTCTCTCCTGGACACAAAGACCCCACACGCCGACTCACACACACACACACAAATAATGAATACTTGCACATCAGCTCGTGCACGTGAGCGAAAANCGAGGGGGGAGGGGATCTTGAGCGTATTCACTGAGGTACATGTAATTATTTCTAAAATGTTTTGGCAGGGCTGAGCAGAGAGAACTGAGAAAGGAATGCCAAATACTTTGGAGTCACACCAAGAGAGCCTTTTCAATCGGCATTTACTCATCGAGCAAATTTGTTCCGACAACATTCCTGATATTCAATACATTTGAGTTTAAGTGCACTAAACAAGCCATTATGATTATTTCACATTCTTTTGCAGCACAACCAGTAACTGATTTTATAAAGTGGTGAAGCAAATAGCTAAAGATGACTTGCACGTCCTGAGTAATTAGATATCAGTGCAAAGATGTGAAGGAGATACACATATTGTACCACAAGTCAAGCAGGCAATGTTTTCCAGGTCATTTGGTGGAGAATTCCCTACAGCAATTCTATTTCCATCGGCTGCCTTAAGCGCGAGTCCATGTGTGCACAGCCCGTCTATAGTAGGAGCCGAGGAAAGGACACTGCTGAGGTCATCCCCTATATTAAGATTGCAGGCTTCTCTTACCACAACATGCACGGCAAAAAATTATATTGACCTTAACAAGCCGTTCATCCCTATACGCAGTTATGTCGTTGTTGTTGTTTTCCTCAAAATAAATGAAAAACTTTTTAAAAAAGTGTTGAAACACGGTAGGGTAAAACAGATTTAGTATTGAATACAGAATACAGAAAAAAAAAAAAAATCCTTAAAATGATTAATTTCCACTGAGATAAATGCAGTTGTGACATTTTTGTTTTGTTTGTTTCAGAAATATATTTTAAGATGCCATACAAATATGAAGTCATGCAAGTCATGCAAGTTGTGAACCTGATTAGTATGATAAAATAAATCATACACACTTCAGCAATTCCTTGCAATGAATTCTTAGACAACACTTATGCTGTCTGCACAGATGCAGAAAATTGCCCTTTTCAGCATTAAAATGTGTCATGGTGCAGATGTGTTCACAAATGTTTGCATCTGTAATCATAAAAATACAAAGAAAAAAGGAAGTTGGATTGATTGATAGTGCAATCTGCAGGTGGTGGTGGAGGAGGAGTAAAATGTAGAGTTGTCTGGCATACGAAGAGACGTGTGTGTGTGTGTGTGTCCTCCTCTGCTCTGCCTCTCAGACATCCCCCTCTCATACCTAATCCCACCCCAGCCACTATAATTTACTGCCCCATCGGTAACTAGTCATCAACAGCGAGGAGATGAGGAAGAGCGAGAGGGAAAGGAAGGAGCCAGAGGCAGGCTGAGGGTCAATGGCTATATCGAGCACATAAACCCCCATGTAATGAGCAATATTTGTGTAGCAGGACGAAGGTCATTGGGGTGAAATGAAGAGGGAGGTGCATGTCACATGCAGACACAGGACTCCATTAGTCAGGAGCCGTAGAGCTTATTATGATATGAATATATTTTTGCATGTGTGCAAGCAAATTTAATTAAATTTACTGACTTAAATCTATGCAGGAATTTAAAAGTGGAAAAGTGTAAAGGGCATCACCTAATAACAACGTTAAGCACAGTAACAACTTTTTATTGCTTTGTCAAAAAAAAAAAAAAAAAAAAGGCCCCTTTTACACTTTCCATTAAAATGTGATTGCTGTATCTGGGTAGGTTAATGGTATCCCATGTCAGGACTCGCATTTTCACTTGCGATCTTGCTATTTGGATTAAGCCGGCATTGTGATTGGATCTCAAAAGGCGGGTCATTACGTTATTAAAGCCTGTGACTCCTCCTTGCATGGGCGACATCCATTTTTTAAAATAACTAGTAAATTCTTTGTGACCACGTTCCAGGTACCATTTATGGCAAGTCACAACTACTGATTCAAACTAACTTTATTAACAAAATCAAGTGGGAAGGCAAAAAGGGATGACGTTTTCAACTTGTGGGCGGATTTTATGTCATGAATGTGTCCCAGCTGTATAGACTGCATTTATGCCTGGTTAGTTTTGACCGATATCCAATCAGAATGTGGTCTAGCAGATTGGATTGCATTCCAATCTCAATGCCTGTTCTTCCTTGGATAATGTATCTGGATACAGATTATATGTTAACTCAAGGTTTAAATGATGCCTAAATGTTGCTGTATTGGCCACATCTGATCTTAATGAGCCTAATCTAGATAAAGATGAAGCTGAAAACAACTACAATACACTAAAGTGCTCATTTGTTTTGTCTGGAGTGCACACGTAACTGTCATGTGCAGCGGGCTGAATCATTACCCTAATTATGTGCAACTGCATAATCAATATGTTTATCAGGATGATACAAATCAGTTTTTCTAAAATCCTCAATGAGGTAAAAAAAAAAAAAAAAAANAAAAAAAAAAAAAAAAAAAGAGATAGAAGCAAATGAATGCTGAAACTGTTGATCGTCTTGTTTTGAATGAATTAAAAACAATAAAGTGAATCCAATCAGTGTTGAGCAGGCTTACTCCTTTGTGTTTTTGAGGAGGGGTGGTGGGAGGGGTGNAAGGGGGTTCTTGTTTTCATCCATGGAAGTCCATGTTTTTGCAGAGAGATTAAGGCATGATGTGTTTGAGATTTAATGGCCATTATGATTACTTTAATCATCTCTGTCCTTACACAGCATCAACCGTATGAACGTATTCTACATATGCTCAAATATCCAAAGAAGCTCCACAGTCTTTAGGCCCCCCATGTCACCCTACTGTATCCCCAATGCTGAAAGCCCCCTGGTGGGATTGACAGAGCAAAAGCCCCTTGTTAACTGGATGGGGCTCAGGGACATGGAGTGACAGCATGTGTTTAACGATGATTAAAAGCTGAGCGAGGAGCCCATCAGTGACCGACATCAGCTCGCTCACACCTCCAGGTGCTGTTAATCATCCAACAATACACTGCCTCCACCTCACACACAGCGGATCCATATGCACAGGCAATCAGCCGTGATATCAGCAGTGCTGGGTCATTTGTAGTAACGACTGTGATACCTCTGGAGACAAGTGTTTGTTTCATGAGAATAGGTGTAATGGCTGCTAATTTCAGAGCTGACTGATCTACACTGATGTGCTAACAGTGCCCTGATACTCTAAACGCTAAAGGCAAACAGTATCTGTTTATTCATAGTTTCTGTTGTTCCACAGATTCTTCATTAGATGAGAAAAGAGTTTGCAGGTGATGAAAATGGACACACTAGGAGACCTTTTGTGTCTTTGCTGAATGAGGCTGTTCACACCACGTGACTGTTTTTTGTTTGGTGAGGTATTGCGGTTGTTTCATAAATGATGACTCAAGCGTCCAAGTTTTAACATCTTGTTCCAAAATATGAAAGTCTTGCCAGAGGAGAAGACAATTCCAGTTAAGACCAAGCCAAGTGAAAAAAATTGAATGAAAAATAACATCAAGAGTTTATTGAATCACCTTCTTCAGACTCTGCTTTTCCTTTCTTTTACCCCTAGCTAGATCCTTCTCCCATTCCTCTACGTGTTCTCTGCTTGAGCTCCCATTGGTTGTTTCTCAAGTCTCAGATTTCAGACTCGGTCCGGTCTTAGTTGACATGGTGGATGGAGTCACGAGTCTTGAACACAGTCATGCTAGTCGATAATCGCTTCATGCTAGACGATGTGCCACCCTGATTGGATCCAGTCACTCAGCCCAAAGTCAACATTGGGCAAAGAATCCCATGTTGCCTGACTTTAGAAGCCCAAAATATTGTTGGAATCTGAGACCCTGGCAATATTAAACCCTCATCAGCAGGTATGGGTCAATTGTGCCAACATGTTTCTTTCAAAAACAAGCAAATATGAGAGTTCATCATGTTTCACATTTACGGTAGCACATGCATTAAATTTAATAAAAGCCCTTTAAAAGAACAAGAACATGAAACATGCAGGCTGTAAATCTTTTATGATCCAATTACTCACAGTTTGGAAATTCTTTAATAATCATAATGTGCACTCTTAATTCAAAGTGTTTGGCTCAATATTCTCAGCAAGCTTCAACCACTAAAATCCAGCTAGAAGAGGTGAAAACTGATTTATGAGCATTTTGGAAAGGTGAGGTTTGTGCTGTGTGACCCGCGTCCAGTGTGCACAATTCAACAGCAGCAGCTTTAGATAAGATGAGGCATTACAGAATAACATGTTTCCTTTCTGTCTGATTAATGCATCAGTGACAGATGCTGAGGGGATTAGGTCTAGATTAGTATCCTTTCCACAGACTGTTTGCCACATGCCCATCCAATGGGCCTTTTTAAGTAACAAACAGGATCATCTTTCCATGTTTTTTTTTTTTTTTTTTTNTTTTTTTTTTTTTTTTTTTTAATTATTGTTTTTCATTTTGGTTTTGTTTTTATCTGGAGTATTTGACCACCGGGTCTCAGTTATACATATTAAAATGTCAGCCGTGTAGCCCTTAGCAGTTGTCAGGATAGTGAATCAAACAAAAGGTTTTCCTGTACTGTGTGTGTTCGCATTCTGTGTGCTCTTGTTTTCAAGCATGACTCACCATTTCTCTCCTATTAATCTGACTCATCTGTCTTGCCGACTGTATCACAGCAAGTTACAGGAAGTTATATTTATATGTCGAGGCTGGCAATGGAATAGACCACTTCCAGGCTGATTTTGGCTGCCTGTCTACCGTCTAGCCACCCAGAGATAAAGCCTGGACCTATTTGCCATTGTTAAGAAAAACACCCATACCCTAATGTCATGTATGTAAGCAGCATAAAGGGACCAGGGTGTGTCTCTCCTCCTCTAACCTAAGTAACGCCAGTTTTCTTAGTGTTCCCTTAAACTGCATTCACAAGCAGATGTCTGCTGGCGGGGCCTGCCAGATAATGACAAAGGATTAAATCGTCCGATTCCCACACCACCAGCCCACTGTATTTGTCTACCCTCTTTAGCCGCAATTTATGGGCTCTGCAAAGCTGAGATAGATTGACTATAGGAGTATAATCCTCAGAGGAATAAAGAGTGCTAATCTGCAAGAAATAATTCCAATTCAGCTGTGACTTGGGATTAATAAAAATGCAAATTTAGAGAGATGTGATGGAATGATTTCTGTCGTTAAAGACATGGCATGCTAATTTGATATTCCATGTATGAAAACTTTTATTTTTTTCTGACAACATGCATTTTACCTTTCTTCCTATTTACATAAAAAATGTAAATGTGCACAATTTGAACCTCAATGTATAGGATTTGCCTAAACTATAACACAATAAACCTGGCTTATGGCATGTGTTTTCGTCACACCTGAGTTAAGTTGTGTCTTGGTGGTTCAGCATGTGTAACCTTTCACAAAGCAACACGATAGTTTCGCTATGGTTATTTGTCAGTCAAATGGAGACAGAGCAAACTGATCTGATATTCTAAGCAGAGAATCCCCTTCTGAAGCAACTTCCTGTTTCAAATGATGATTGACCTTTTTAAAGTGCTTCAGTCAAATGAACCCTTGCTAATGTTTTTCCAGAGAGTCATCGGATATATGAATATTGAAAGTTTATTGTCCTGATAAAACTTTAAAAGGGGAACTATTATCCAGATTCCCATGTTCTTGTTTTCATTTGCAAAGCTTTGATATACAAAAACACATTGATCTACTTATACTCTCCCTTGATGAAGCACTGCTGTGCACACTAAGTGAAAACAGGGCATTTAGGCTTACTAGCCTCACAATTCGGTGTGTGGTTAATGTGATATGGAAGTAAAGGATTAAGCAAAACAAAGTGTTCAGGGGAGGAAATTAACCTCAACACATACTCCCTACTGTATTATAATATGAGGGAAATGACAGAAAGCAAAAAGCGTCCCCTTTAAAGTTGACGCCACTCTAAGGCTGATAAGGACATGTTTTGGAGTATTTCTTCACTTCATCAGGTCAAATTAGAGAGCACTGTTGGCTGAAAACTCAAAAAAAGATTAATAAATGCTTGATTACAGTCAATCAAAATGACGGTCAAAAACTATAAAAATAAATGAATAAATAAATCTCCTGTTCAAAATAAATGAATTATTGTTCAAAAAGCAACATAAAAGAAAGTGAATAAACTAAACAAAACGGGTCCATCATAATAACCCACAATTTGCAATCAAAACAAATTTTTAAGTTTTATTTAGAGACAACGAGACAATTTTGTCTCAACACATGGACACTTTGGATACACACTGCTTATTTGTAGTGGCTGATTTGGGTACCAAACCTGGCAGACTATCATTTGTGTGTTTTAACGCAGAGTCCTACTGACTCCTGCAGTTTTGCGGATTGCCCAAAATAACACTGTGCGTTTGTCATTTAGGGATCATGTAGATGGCTGGAAGCAGACAGCAGAGCAGCAAAGCAACAATTAGAGAGCTGTTCTCTGCAGCTCGTGAAGAGCCTGTGACATTAGACAAAGGGAAGTCACTGGTTTCTATTGGTCAGGTTTTCTTAGTGGCAGTATAATAATCAAGAAGCAATTTCTAACACTATAAATGATACCAGAGAGGTGAAAGAAACACTCTCTCACCTCACCTTAGGTTTTATACTATGTGTGTAGCACTTTTCCTACATTAAATGCAACTCTAAGTGCTTTTTAGAGTCATTTGATAGCCAAAAAATGGGATTATTCATTAAAAGAGGTAATAAAACAAAGGAAAAATACCACAGAGACAAAGGATACCAGGATGCACATACATAAGTCAGAAAAAAATAATAAAATAAAAATAAAAACACTCATAAGATGAATAAATATGAAATATTAAAATTCAATAAAAGCCTGAGAGAAAAATGTTAATTATGCAAAAACATAAAAAAAGTAAATTAATGAAACACATAAGTGTAAACCAAATGATAAATAAAACAAACAAGACGGTAAAAGAAGGAAGAGTAGGAGTTAATAAAATAGAATTTAAACACATACACACAACACACACATATATATACACATACCTAGAAACTGCATATGATGTGAAATGAAAGATAATTTTCATTTATAACTTCCCCATGCACAAAGTTTTCCTTTTACTTCTACATAGACAAGAGGAATCAGTTTGTAGCAAAGCGTATGAGATGAAGGAAATACAAATGCCGGGACAATCCCTGTCTTTGTTTGCAGTAAACTACAGGGCTCACCTGTGACTGCACTGACACTGGCAGATATCCAGTGGCGTATGTGTTCGTGCATGTGCGTCTGTGTGTGTGTGGGTGTGTGTGCTTTTCAAAGACAGATAGAGAGGGCCAGTCAGGCGCCTGTGCACTGGGTTGCCTGTTTCCACGCAGTCTGGGCCCCAGAGGAGGATTTGCAGGCCAGATAGGATTAGCCTCCCTCTCTTTACACAACAGTGATGGGGATAAGGAGTCCGCAGAGCTCAGGAGCACTCCAAAGCCCCATTAATACGCGGCAGCAGATGAGTACCTTAAACAGCTGAGCCCACTCGCTCCATGTTTGGTTATGAATGTTCCACTGCTGTGTCAGTGGTCATTTCTGCCCACAATCAGCAAAAACAGGAGGAAAATTCACAGAATGCACAAATCATTACCGGCATCTTTTTCACACTCAGTATGTTTACACACACGTTAAAACTTGGATTCTACCTGATTAAAGCAATAAATGAGCTTTTTTTTTTTTTTCTCAAATGTCATGTAACACCATAATCAGATTGAAGCTGGTGTTGCAGAGTAACAGATCTAAAATATACGATTGCAAATTGATTTACTCCATCATCTTGCAGTCGGTGTAAGAATTCTTCACATTGCATTTCATCCTTTTCCCTTGCAATCCATTTATCAACAAGTCATGTATATTCAACAAATGACAGAATCCTATTAATTTCATCTATGTACTGTATAGGTCTTATTCTGTATTTTTGCAGCAATCACAATACAGCATGCATTTAAACATACTATTTGGGCTGTTCCCTTATACACAATTCACATTTCAATTTCCTAAAAGCCTGAAAGTTCTTACGTAACTAAAAGTCCTCATCTGTTCAGATTTTTATAATTAATGCAAAAATCAATAGGGAATCATTAGCACTTCATTAAAGTACTAAGTACTATTACTATTTTCTAAATTCAGTTTATTTAATCAAAAATGCAAGAATACATGTCCTTGAGGCTTACACTACTATTTTCATTCTGCAAATTAATTAAATTCATTCTTTCTCCGGTTATCTAACAAAACAAAAAAGTCAACTACAGCAGCTCCAGTGTCCATAATGATCCACTTGGTTTCTCTGGAGCAGGTTACATGCTGTAAGTAAAGGGTGCTCAGTGACCTCAGAGGGTTCAAAGAGCTCTAATCACATTAAGGGCAGCTACTTGTGGCTGAGTTCAGTCTCACTCCAAACACTCCCTGAGCTCACATCAGACCTCCACAGCCATTTAAACCAGACAGTGGTCGTCCTTCAGACAGCCCGTTTGTCTCACTTTGTTCACTGTACATCATGGATTTCATTATTAGTTCTACATATTTCCCTCAGGTGAAACCACTCTTACACTAAAACTTTACCATCATCTTTCCTCTGCTTATCTTCTTCATTTGCTATTGATCTCCCCACAGTCTGTCATTCTAGAACCTGCTAGGCCAGTATTGTCATTTGAGACAGGACAAACTGGTACACTACACATATCTGTCCTCAACACTTTCTGCACATTTGCTCTTTTAAATCAATGCAGGACATTTACTGTTGATGGGGTATTTTTCCTTCTATTTAAGGATGTCAGTACTTCTCCGGCAGCAGGAGTAAGATTGGATGGGGTGTGAGAGGAGTTCAAGTCTGTGTCACTTGCCTCAAGTACTTGTGGTATCACTCTAAGTACATCTATCTGTGATTTCGCATTACAACCTGACACATCTAACACAGATCTTATTCTCCTTGCTTTCTCCTGCATCAAAGAAATATTGCTGTACACACATAAAAAGTCGTCACACACTAGATTCCCTCCACAGCTTCATTACTAAAGTCTGACATCTCCTTGTGATGTCTGACACAAATACATTTAAAGAACGGTGATGATTTTGCGCTGCACTGCTGGATTAAGTGCCTTGAATAATCTATAATTTGTGCTAACAAGTCACTAAATTGCCTGGAGTCAGACAAAAAAGCTCAGAATGTCCAGTGCTAAATCCAGAATTTCATGCCGCCAAATGACTTGCTGGTTGCAGATGCTGATGCACACTCTTCTCATTGATCCAAAGGCAAGGAGATTGAAATGCAGCCAGTAAGGCTGCAGTCTGCTGAGATTACTGTTACATACTTTCCCAGTCTGTGCTGGCATTTAAGATTAAAAAAATAAACCACTATGGACAGTCGCCACAAGATCACTAATAACCAAGGTGAAGGTACAAAGATGCATTTAGGGTTTAATTTCAGCACCTCATGAGACCCTGTCTGTGGCGTAAAAGCTGATTAACGAGGCAGCAAGCCTCAGTTGGGATCCAAATAGGCAAAGAAAGGGTACAACTGTCACGCAACCCATGAAAAAAAAAAAAAGTGAGGTCGTAAAGAACCCCGCTTCCGACACCGCCACAGACTATGTCTCCCTTTTTACAGGGTCTCTGTCTACACAGGGTCAGGGGGTCTCGAGCGAAGCTGTGTGTCTGCGTCCTGTGTGATCATTGAGCAGTAAAGCTTGGGGTCAGACCACGGTCATGGACGTTTAGATTAGAGTGAGAAATGTGTGATTTTAAAAACGAGCAGAGGCAAAAAAAAAAAAAAAAAAAAACTGCGGGTGTTCATTCAAGCTGCCAGCTTTCCCAGCTGCATTGAGATGGAAGATGGTGAATCAGGGGAAAGGAGGAAAAGGCGACGACTTTCACTGTCTGTTCAGCTCTCAGTGTGCAGACCTGAGGGTGGGGGGAGCAGGGTGGCTGTGGGGGGCAGCTGTATTTAGCAGGAGAAGCTTCCTGTGCGTGGGCCTCATGGCGCCGAGCGGGGGACGGGATCCACAATCCAACTTGCTGTATCCACAAAACACCCTAGCTGAAAACACATACACACACACCCCCTCTGGCACTGATTCTGCTCTCAATTTCCTGCCTGCAATCCAGACTGCTGGTCAGAGAAAAGGCACTTCCTAATATTGAAGAAGCTCTGATGGTCATTTGCTGCTGAAATCACATGTAAACACACACATATTTCACAGCATGAGAGAAATGTTATGTAACAGCTCAGGAAATAATTAGTGAAACCAACTAACAGAAATTTGAGTCAGCAGTTTCAGCAAAAATTAAGTGGTCATAAATGACATTATACTCCAATAATCAGCTTGTCTCCATGACGACAATAGCTTGTAGCTAAGTATCGCTCCCTAAGTCAACATAAATACACTGACTTGTGTGTTTATCACTGCTCAACCTCAAAACACTTTTTATACTGATAGCATAAAATATAAAAATATTTAAATTTATATTATTTATGTGTGTGTCCATGATTATCAACTTTCCCTGCTTTCTATAATCCATAACTGATCAACAAAAAGAATTCCCTGAAGGTGCACAAACCATTTGATTGCAGAGCCTGGCAGAGGTCTAAGCTATGCTGTAATTTTTGCAAATGAGGTGAAACAGCAGACAGTGATGGTTACAAACATTCAAATGGCCTCACAGTTACAGCAGTAAATGTGGCTGTATTGGAAAATATATACAGAAATATGATCAAAGCAAAGTGTTTCTAGATCCAGAAAATATGGTTTTGGTGATTTCAAGTGAAAAGGAGTTTAATGCTCTAAGTGGGATAAATTTGCAAAAAAGGCACAGCTAAGTTATATATAACTATTCTTTTAACAGCATTTATAAAGGGACAGTACGTAAAGCAGCTTAAAGCAATGCAAATGCTTCAAATAGACTAAAATGTTAAATGAAACCAAGAAAATGGAAATCTGTCATGCCCCTTTCAATATGTTCAGTTGTACTGATTGATAAGCATTTCTTATTAGACATGTTCTAGCTTGCATACCTACATAATAATTCCCTTTTATTTCCTATTAACATTTAAGTTAATTTTTAAATTTTTTTTTTTTTTTAAATTTTGACATTGTATTCCATGCATCTGTCAAGGACTGCTGCTATTCTTCTTTTGGTGAATTTGAATAGTGACAACATGATTCTTGATTCTCAAGTATGATTAAATAAACATAATTTGTAAATGACAGATGAGTAAAATCTACATCCACACATGGAACCAAACATATTCATTACTAATAGACAGCCACAAGGTGCCAGGCCTCTAATTACCCTGACCTTTACTTCTCACCCATGACAAACAATCATACAGAGACAGCCTTGTAATTAAAACCCAAGAATGCCTGCGCCCACATGCCGTAACACAAACATTTAATTCTATCATGTCTTTGACTTCATGCTGCAATGCACTGACACCAGTCATCTCCTCACAAAATAAAGCCTAATTCATGGACGTTACATGACCCAGAGGATGTTCCTAATTACAGGGCGCTTGTAAACCAAACCAAGCCTGGTTACCCCTGGAGGGGTAAGAACCCTGCAACATCAGGCCGGAGTCACTTTTATTGTTGTTGCCAGGGCTGAGGAGAAGAGCGAGAAGGAAGCCCTAAATCAATCCCACTCACAGTAGGAAAGAGCCTGTCATCAACAGGAGCTGGATCTGTCACAATCAATTACAAACCCTCAGGGAATAGACCTGATGAATTCTGATTACAGCCTTTGTTTCTCTTTGTATTCATTTTAGAGCCAACTGTGTTGTTAAAATGCAACAGTAAAGTTACAACATAAACATATGGCAAAATTAAGATGTCTGGCTACATGTTATCAAAAAGTCTTTATTTGAAATTGTATTTATGGAAGCCAGATTAGCCTACAATAATGAGGAATCTGGAGAACATACTTTGTTTCCAGTGGTTAAATACAATTAACTGTGTTTACATGCATCTATTGGTGCATTTTCCACTCTCACCATTTCTGTTGTCAGTCATCTCTGGTATCTGCAGTCACATTAGATGCTATCTCTGTGTTTCGAGGGGAGATGTTATCTGTGGAGACTCATCTTCATTCTCCTCCATGAGCAGCTTTAAAGAGGGAGGGGCTGCAAACACTTGAAACCACAAAAGTTGGGACATTGTACTACAGCAGTACAACTGATAGGCACAGCATGGGAACAAGGATGGTAAAAGACTAAACAGGTCAAAGGTAAACCTGAGAGGCTTCTTATTGCTGTTTTGGGAGTCATTCTTTCTTTGAATGGTAAGTATATCTGACAGCCACCCAAAGAAAACAAGCTGTTTGTGGAAATTCAAATATATAAGCTTGCCTGAAAATTAAGAATATAGAAAATAAAAATGATATAGTCCAAAATCATTTTTATCATACTGTATCACAGCTGACCCACAGCGTCGATCCTTTACTTTTATAACATACTGAATCAAATGATCATCTACCCACAATAGGTACAAGGACGTTGTGCTGTATTGATTTCTGCAAAGCTTTACCAATGTTCTCCTCATATGTAGGTCAATGAGGCTGCAGACTCGCTCTAACGCAGCTTCAGTCACATATTTAGGTCACACCCCAATTACAGCGAGGCAGAGAGATGAGCTCTGCAGGGGGAAATATCTTTATGGAATACAGCCATTTCTTTGAATATGATTTTGTAGTTATTTTGAGACTGAGCCTGCAGGGGCTTGAAGCAACAAGCAGCAGATTCTGAAAGACGAGAGCTTGGGTGACTGGCTTTGAAAATGGACCTGTCTAGCCTCTATGCTAATGCTCTGGATCCTAGACAGTCTTCCTTGGCGACGCTCATTGGCAAGTCCCGACCCTTTATTTTTTAGATGACATCACCATTCGTAGAAATATACTGACATCATTGGGAGAGTATGTTTGAAAGCACAGAAGCAATATTAATCACGGTGAATAGGGCTGGAAGTTTATACTACACCTCCCACTAATAAAGCTGGTTTATGTACATTTTTGCTTTTTTAAAGGTCAAATTAGTAGTTTTTCACTGTATAGATGAAAGGCTTATTGACATTTATAACTGAAGCTTTTTGCTCTTTCTAAACAGATCATACATGCAAATTTTGTAATATAGTGTTTACAAACATTCCCATATATATATATATATATAAAGCCTAGACATCAAAAAATATAAGATTAGAAGGTATTTTATTCATCCCCACAGGGAAATTTCTTTAGACCTCAGTCACATACGCATTTATGACAGCAAAATCACATGGTAAATTTATGTCATTCCAATCAAATTCTGTGATTGCGAAGGTGAAGTAAATTTATGAGTCTTTCATACTGAACCCTGACAGGCAAATTTGGCAGGCAACCAACAGCAAACTGTGTTAAAGGAAACGGCTGGTGATATTTTATTTGGTTGTCATACTCAACAAATCACTTAAAATGGCTTAAACAATACATTTGTCTGCCCGTCAATACATTCTGATTTTCCTACCTGTCTGCTGTATTCATTCATACTGAACCAGTTTTCTTAAAACACAGCTCAAAGGTACATATTGTTTTGGGTTTTTTTTTTTAAATGCAAAGTACTGTTATTTAAAAAAAAAAAAAAAAAAAAAAAAAAAAAAACAGGGTCATGATATATTTTACTAAATGTTACTAAAAAGTGGAGCAGATTTGAATGCATAAGTTTGAGTCACAGTGTGGCTTTATTTCCAAAGGTCGTTTAGACTCCTAGTGTGTGGATCTTTTATCTCTCTTAGCAGCATCAACAGCTTAAAATGCAGAGCTCTAAAGCAGGGAATTTAGGTTTCCTTTGCCAATTTAACGTGCCAATTGTACTTTGACACCAGAGAAAGCATGATGAAACGTGTCTCTTAAATATGTAGCAGCTCATTAACACGCCAGTCTTCATTGGTTTTTACCTGTGACACACCTGAGAACAGTACAGTAATGGGTTAATTTAAATATCACAGCACTTGTTGATGTTGTGTAGTGAACATGCTTTTTTTATGAGTTATCCTCATTGTATCGTGGTTGATTTTGATCTTTTCACAGGATTTGTCAACAGTAAGAAGATGATGAAGAAACGCTATCTTTTTCTTTAAAAGTGTTTACCTCTAAGGGATGGGAGACCAACACACTCTGTGTACATAAAATAAGTTAGTGTAGCTAAGGTGGTTTCACATGATGCCCTGTGGTGATTTGTAGTCATGGTACATGATCGAGTCAAAGGTGCACAACTTAAATTCACTTTTGAGAATCTCTGGCATGAACAGCCTCTTGCGGTAGTCTTTGCATTATCAGCATTCAGTTCAGTTTCTCTATTCTATATGGTCACATCTGATAAAATTTGATTCACCACCTCCCTCAAAAAAAAAAAAAAAAAANAAAAAAAAAAAAAAAAAAAAGAAGAATCCATAAATCCATTCTGCATGCCTGAGCTTGTTGTAGAGTTGCATGAGAGGCAAAAGAATATTACCAAGTCTATTTTACCTCGTCAAGGGAAGGCCTGGGAGAGTAAGCAGACTGAATGTAAAGTCAGCACCATCATACACAGGCTCTGCATCAGACAAGCCCTGGAACGGATCTCAGTGAGCAGGATGGATGGGCGCACTCATGTGAAATCCTTGAATATACCAAGCATTGAAGCAGATGTATGGAAATGCTGAGTGAAAGTGGTAAACATGGTAGGAGCGATGAAGAGTGGAGTCTCCAAAAAGAGACAGAAACACATGATAAAGACAGACAAATGTCAAGGGGAAGGAAGCAGGAGCGGAAGTGTTCCCAATTCACAAGCTTGTGATTAGCATGACAGATTTAGTGCACAGTGACAAGAGGGCCTTGCTCTCTAATTGGGGTTTTCAGCTCTGTATGTTATTTTAAACTAACTTATGATGATTACGGCAAAGTGACAGAACTCAGCTCCCACATATCTGCTGACAACATTGTGTTAGATGAAGAAATACTATATATTAAATAAAATCAAGCTTGTATCATGTAGTCTGCAAAGCAATTTCATACAAACCCCATTTTCTAGGTAAACATTTACTGACCACGTCCAAAAAGTCTAGATATTATTATAATTAGAAAACATAAAGAGTAAATGTAGTGTCTCTCCATGAACATAACTGTAGCTCTCAGATTTTTGACATAAAAAATTCTGAGTATCCGTCTGCGAGATTCTGTGGGTTTATTGTAGGTTTTCCAGCTGGTTCATTGCCTGACATTCAGCCTCATATAAACCAGCCCAGCTGCAGGGTTAGGCCTTTCAACAGAAATCCCATGTCACGTGCTGACACAAATTAACAAATACAGAGAATAACATCCAGCAACAGACAGACACGCTGATAGGACAGCAGATTTTTTTTAGACCAGCATTACTCTTTGACACGTCTGTCCAAACACACAGACTATTGTGTCACAGCAGTTCATCTTTTAGTACTACAGAACACTGAGCCAATGTACTAAAACCTTCATGGGAAGTTAATGCATCATTTCTATCAGTCAAAAACAAGTCAGGGCTCAGGAAAGTCCCTGTGATTTTGACAACATCTTGAAAAAGTTTTCTTTGCCACATGTTGACTTATAAAATACATCATTGGATAGTGAATTACCTGATGGATTTTACATTTTAAAGGAGGCAAAGTATACAGATTCTCATGTTCTTATTTTCATTTAGGGTCTATTTTGAAACCTTTGCAATTCTTAAATGCGCAAAGAAATATTGATCCACTTCTACTCTCATTTTCTGCAGCACCACTGTGCACACTGAGTGAAAACAGGCCATCTTAGGTACTGTTGCTCTCTCTCAAGCTGTCAGCTGTGGGTGGAGACATGGAACACTGTCCACAACCATCCACACTAATTAAAGACCAGGGTTTAAGTAGAGTAGCTGTTATTCCTCCCCAAGGTGTAACCCCTATCAAAAGAGTAAATTCAAATGTGTTACATGATGACATAAACATGTTACAAAAGTTAAGGACTAATCAAAAAACAACTACTCAGGCTATGGGTTTGTCTTACTGGATGCATTTCTATGGCGTAAGCCTGAAGTTCTGGAACACATACTCCTCACTATGATACACTATAAAAATGAGGGAAAAATAACAAAAAGAATACTATGTCCCCTTTAGGTATTTCAAGGTGGGGAAGGAGGCAGTGCACAAGAAGCAAAGATGGAGTGTAAGAAAATGCTATCAAAAATGTATGACTGCATGTCTCAGGTATTTATAAGGAGATGATAAACCAACCGCACAGTATTGGTTATGAAAAACAAACCTCCTTTTTGATACATTATAAGTGTTTAGAAATTAATTTGCAAACTATGAGAAATTCATAAACAGTGGACTTCGAGCTCTCATTCCTCTACATTTCATTGTGCTCTTCTATTTTCCTCCCTCATTAGAGATCCTTCTATAATGAGGGATGCCTACACTGTCACTCTTTGCAAATCTCTCCTCTTACTACCATCAACCATATTAAATAGTCTCCCGCTGAAAATTCCTTTGAGCTATGTTAACTGAGTGAAAGCAGAAATATTTCCTCCTTAATCTTAAGCCTGTTATTCTAAGACTCTTTCCCTCTGGGAACAAAAGACACACTGGATGGCTTTTCCAATGTTATCCCTTAAATCTTCCCCAAGTTATTGCTGGCATCAGTCTGGCTGTTTCAGCTGTGATATCAAAGCAATACAACAAATGCATCAGAACACAATGTCCCATCGGAGTGCATAAGGGAAAACCAGAAAATCTGTAACAGATACATTCGCAATTTTTTTTTTCTTTTTTTTTTTTTTTTTNTTTTTTTTTTTTTTTTTACAACAGGCCAAATAAGGTCCTCAAAAACCTGAGTCACACAATGTTGATCTTAGTGATGAGTCTTGGGATTTCTAAAGTTCATATTCCTGCCAATCGCATATAATTACATGGCTTTTTGCTACATCACACACACACGCACACAGACACACTCAAGCATGTGTCTGCTTCAGGAGGTGATTTTCACAAATGGAATGTATGATGTCAGTGGGTAAACGGAGGGTAAAACCATAGACTGGAAAATACGAGACCAAGCCTTTAAAATTAGCTAGAAGTCAACAACATGACAAGGGGAGGGTGGGGTTTCCCGACGAACACTCCGCGTTTTTTCCCCCCTCTCGTTTTTTTCTCAATTCTGCTGATGGAGTGGAAACTTCAAAGAAGTCAGAGACTGAGGACAGGGAAAAGGAATGTGTTTTGTTTTCCCTCTGCCTGCTACTAGGTAACTTGACGGATGACCGGAGAAAGGAAACCAGCAGTCTACAGCGCAGGAGGAAGCACTTTATCATCAATAACTGATGTCTTGATTCTATCTTTTGACACCTGGTCAATCAACCGCACGGCTGGGCCAGAAGGCAATTAGTCTTACAGATCAAATGTTTGAGCAGTTACCCAGGTTCTAGACAAACAGCATCAGTAATGTGCCTGTAATACATCCTAAAGTGATTATGAATAATGTGCTTCACCATGAAAGGCTCATTGGCCAATAAGCAGCTCACAGTATTCAGTGACATCATTAGAGGAATTAGATTTTTGAGCGATTATGGGCCAAATCCTGGACTAAAAAAAAAAAAACAGCTTTCTTAAAGACTACGAGTGTCTGCATACGTGAACATGTCCTCCATATGCACACGAGAAATCAAAGTGTGTCCATGTGTTTAATGAAGCCGGAGCCCGCTGAGCATTAAAACAATATGGGGAACGCACACATTGCCACTTCTTGCCTTTAGATTTTTCTTGGCTGCTGATACTTCCACCACTGCTGCCTTTTGTCACTGTCTCACACTTTCTCTCCAAGAGATCATGCAGAGATGTAGAGTTGTAAAAAGTTGTAAAGGTGTAACAGCAGATCATGTTGCACAACCTCTCTTCTAACAGAGTATCCACTTTTGCTTTTCTACCTTGCAGAAAAAAAAAAAAAATCAATCTAAGTGAAATTTTGCAATTGATGCCTTTAAGAGTGGACAAGCATGCACTGTCACAAAGTCAGGAGAGGACGTCCCCTCATTGCTACATGGACTCAAAATACTGTATAATTTGGCCTTAATTGTGACTTAGTTTTAAGTATATAGTTCTACACTAGAGAAGTGACAAATTTTGGACTGAAAGACACTTTGGATTGAAAGACACTATTGGCCCACAATATAATACAAAAACAAAATATAGGAACTGCTTACAGGTGGCAAAATATGGAGCTGCTGGAAAGTCTTGGAAACTAAACTCTGAGTTTTCGAAAAATGTCATTTCAAAGTGGCTATAATTTTCTTGTGTTCATTTATCTAAACTGTAAAAAAAAAAAAAAAGTTTACGTGTTCATGTAAACACTGACATGAAGAGTACTCTCAGTTTCAGAGAAGGAAATGAGAATGTGCAAACCTGGAGTCTCACATTCACTATGCAGAGAAGCACTGGCTCTCTCGTTCAATCATATCATATTTCAGCGACCTACCAGCATCGTCCAAACTGTGACATTCACAATCAGTCATAGTGATTTAACCATAGAAACTGGTCATTACTGAAATATTCATACGGCAATTCTCACAGACTATAGAACTACTGTGCTAAACTATTTTGTTACAATGAGATTACTCCCCATCCATTCACACACACACCCTTTTTCCCCTCTCTGTCTCTCGCGCGCGCGCGCACACACACACCCACCCTCTGTTTCCTTTGATGCCTTTCTATTCACACAGATCAAAGAGAGGAGACCCCTCAACATCCATACATTAGGACAAAACAAGCTCCTCTACACAGTCTGCAGCATGAATGTATAACCAGGTTAGTTATTTTAATGAACTCTTGAGCACCATCACCTTTCACCTGCTTTTATTATCCCACTCAATCAAAAGAGGTTATAATCTCCTGAGCTCTGCAGTCTCCGGTATCTCAATACTGAAAATACATCTATATAAATAAAAATTTCAGGCCTGGGTTGGAAAAGCAGACACACAAACACCACAAGTGTCTAAGCAGAGTGACGGTTTAGCCTTTTTTTCGTGCGCTCCTTATCAGGCTCCTTATCTCTCCGTCAGTCAGAACAGCTGATTGCAGCTGCAGAACAGCAGCAGTGTGTTAAAGACCACAGGGAAACATATCTTAAATGGTGAGTCAGCAGCTTACTGCCAGGTGCCGTGGTGTCCACAGGATATAATCGGCCAAAGGTCACTAGACTAGAGGCGCTTAAATTACACAATGAAGCACTGTTTTAAGACGTAACAAAATAGTCTCTGTAGCATATACAGTCATTTCCTATTTATTTATGCTCTATTTATTCTTATATAAGGTTTGGAACCTGTTCCAGCATTCATTTAATGGAAGACCCAGAACACTGCACAAAAACACATTTACACTCACATGGTGCATGTCTTTGGACTGTGGGAGGAAACTGAAAGGAAACCCACACAAACTCTGACATAACATGTACAAGAAGGACTGGAGCCAAGGTTCAACCTCAGGACACTTGGTCTCAGTCTCAGTGAAGTGACAGTGCAACAGAAACATAGCCAAAGCTGGGTGCTGTGTTGTCTTGTGAAGCATTAGCTATTTGCACCAAACCCATTAAAAGTTTGCATTGCAAAAGAATTCAATTCATGTTCTTGGCACTGTTGCAGATTCACACGCTATTCCAGGTTTCACTCACATTTACATAGACACAGCAGAGCCACTTCCTGTCCCACAGTTGCAGCTCCCAGGTTTTGTTTGGGATTGCAGAACAGCAACTTTGACAGCACTTCAACTTTGGGTGGTCCTGTTCTCCCACCGTCCATCCAGCAGTGTCTGACACTCCTGTGACATTCCTCAGAGGGGTTATCAGGGGGTCTTTCTTTTCTCATTCATGTTGGGGAATTTTGGGGGGAATTTTCATTGCACTTTGTTAGTTTTCCTGTCTGAAGAACAATAGGCATTCACACCATGAAATGCACAGAGAATTAGAAGATTTGATGAGCTCAATTCAACTCCCTTTCTAAAGGCATCAGAGCCTGTTAAAAACTTCATTTAAATGGTTGCAATTTTTATGATTGCACCAAGTCTATAATCTTGATATGAGCTAAGCTTAGACTGATTTTTAAAATAGTCAACAACTTGATTTCAAAATGGGGAATGCCTTTAACAGGAAAGAAAATCGCTACAGCAGCTACAATGAGACATGGAGTAGAAATAATTATAATACTTCAGCTCGATCACAGTTTACTCCTTAAAACCTCAGCAGACAGGAGTTTGTCTAAATTGTAAGGGTCTTCTAATCTTAAAGAGGACTACAGGACATCTGATGCTTTATAGTTTGCTTCAGATCAGATATAGTTCTTTGTCTGCCAAGCACAGGTGTGTGCTAATGTCAGTGACTGCAATTCTCAAGGAAAAACATTCTTCCAAAAATGAATAGTTAGACCCCCAGATTCCAAAAACCCTTTATTCTTCCAAAATCAGATGCGTCTCTTTGAAGACTAGCACTCACCAGCACTTCCCGNCCCCCCTCGTCTTTGTGCATCCTCAGGCTTTTGCTGCACAGTGTGAAGCACAAGGGCAGGAGGAGCCCCACTTGGCGCAGGGGAAGGATGATTCCCAAGCAGCCTGTCGACTTTCCTCCCTAATGCTCTTTCGCCTGCCCCACTGACTGACTTTTTAATAAATGATGAGATGTGGTATAAATAAACCACAAGCCAGTGCAACTGCCAAAAGGCGGAGAGAGATACCAAGGTAACACACAAGAGGTGATAAATAAGTCAACAAAGACTCATTTGGACTACTTGGTTTCAATCACTGTCACACCAGTTTAAATTAGAGCTGAAAGCTTGCAAGTATGTCGCTGCACATGCATGAATTCCTTGTGGAACAAAAACAGTTGTGCACCACTTTTGAATAGAACTGTTGAATGTAAGAGTGAAGCTTTTTGCTCTTTACCTTGTTTACCTTGTTTCCATTATCCATTTAGAATTTGTTGTAAAGCTTGCAAGTATGTCGCTGCACATGCATGAATTCCTTGTGGAACAAACACAGTTGTGCACCACTTTTGAATAGAACTGTTGAATGTAAGAGTGAAGCTTTTTGCTCTTTACCTTGTTTACCTTGTTTCCATTATCCATTTAGAATTTGTTGTAATGCTGCATTTGACTTGCACTCAGAAATCAGAATTTGTTTGCCTCTGACTGGGAAAAGTCAAAGAAAGTGACCCCTCAACTCGGAATTCCTACTCAGAATGTTGAGCAAAGTTCCTCAACCCTGAACCCGAGTTAAGTGTTGACATTTCAATATGGCTGCTCGCACTAAACAGTCATTTCTACATTTATAAATGAATGTTTAAAAGCACTTTAAATCAATCAGCATGCAGACACTAACTTTTTTATCCAAGATAAGCTAATCTTTATGCTTATGTATCTGGGTAGCATTCTTAAATACAGTAGCTAATTCCTGTGCTTTCATTTCTTTAGCTCAGAGTAGTGCGAGCGTGACTATGAGTGGATTGTTGTCTTTAGAGCGCTTGTATTTCTGTAGTATTCATCCATCTGCATATGCTGGAGGATTTAAATGACATGAACTCTGCTTAGTTTGCATATTTAGAACCATTCACTGTAAGATTTTGTTTTGCATCCATGCATAATACAAACTGAAACTCCCTCACAAGGATACGCAAGGAAAATGTTAATACAATTACTAAATTTGTAAAAGTTTCTTACTACCCTCACTCACTCTTTGCATTAATGACCAGCCTGGTTTGATGCACAAAGCAATGAGTGATAAATTCTGAGCATACCAAACAAAGATCTAAATCAGAGGTGTTGCAGAAATTAATTTTTCAAACTAAGCCCTTTCTAACTTGACACACTTCTGCCAACAATGCTGTATCCCACTCTCATGGAAGTCCTTATATGACTTATAATGACAGCTACTTATATGGCGTCATCATCTGAGGCCAAACAGGGTCTAGCTGAAGCCTTTTGCATGTTTGGGAAGGGGTGAAAGTCTGATAGGCCAAACCAGGTGAGTAAGGTGCTGGACTAGTTTGACACCTAAATTGTGGACAGCAGCCAGAAAGTTCATAATCACTGCACACTGACCTAGTTTGTAGCTCACTGACAGTTACATTCTGGAGCGTATAGATTATAACCACAGAGCTAACTTTGACAAAAATCAGGTTCAGAACTTACAAATCAACCTTCAATTCATAATATGTCAAGACAATATTTAGACAAGCTGTGGGGAAATCATAACAACAGTGCTGACCTCTTTATCTTTAGCCAGCCAGTAGGAAAACAGCAGTATTTTGCAACAGAATATCAGCCTATATTCCAACTCTGCCAGTGCCACTTATGCTCCAGTTCTGGTCTGCAGATAAAGACAAACCTTGTCCCAGATTCTGCAAGAGCTCAGGCTTGCACAAAGTAAACTTATGAACTCAAATCCACGTGAAGCACTTGAAAAATCATTACACGCACACACAAACAGTGAGCGAACATGAAAAATGAAGATAATGTCCGAATGCTTGCACTACTGATAGGCTGCTACATTTTCTTTAGGCAAATTATGAGGTTGAGTAGGTCACCAATCGACGTTGGGTAGGCTTTGTTCGCTGTCAATCGTTTCCAAGCTGGCTCTGCAAGTAGGGAGGGAGGGAGAGGAGTGATAAATGTCCATCTTAAATATGGGTATATAATGGACATATAATGAATATTATATGTCCATTATGGGCATATAATGAATATTAACATATTCATTATATGCTTTTATTTCTGTTGAACAGTATCAACAGGTCCAAGCAAGAGCCACCGTGCCAAACTTTTGGAGACTGGTCACTCTGATTGGATTAATAGAGATGAATCGAGATGAAGTTACACTAAAAGCTTGTAAATTACGTGGCATACCAGGATCCAGCATTAGTCAATGGGACTGAAATGATGAAAAGAATGATGAAAGGCAGGGGTGAAAAGCTGAAATGAGGTGGGGGGAAGGGCTGTTTAAAATGTCCTCTATTTCATCAAAGTGATTATTGGGAGTACTTAGCAGCTTTCATATTAGTCTCTTTGAAAAACGAAGAGCTGGTGTGGCTGCAGTCGGTGGGAGGCCTGGAATAAAAGCTTCTTGTGGCAAGAGAAGAATGAAGCTTAAATACCTGACGGAGGACAACGAGCTGCCTGGCAGGTTTTCATCTCCTGCTAATGTTTCTGCTCATTTACAGGTTGCCTCTGTTGTCACGTCTGCAACAAATGAGAACCAAACCGTAAAATGTACTGCTGGATTCAATTCAGATCAGTCATAATGGAATTTTCACCCACCAAAAACAAATCCTGTTCGCAGAACCCCCCAAGTTTTAATCTCAGTCATTCACTTTATGACTGTCAACAGCAGATTCCTCATGCTAATCCTGCTATCGCTAGTTGGTACTGTAAAAACTGTCTTTCTAACAGATGGCCCACACAAAGCAAACAGGTGAGGACTGTTCGTTCTGGCCTGGTCTGTTAGCACACAGCTCACATAATCTCTGACTGGAACATAAGAACCTGTGCTGCATCTTATTATGTTCCAACCTAAATAAACCCAAAGAACAGGCATTACTCATTTGGACCTTTGAGAACAAACTGTACATATGAGCAAACACAGCAGCCGGCTACATTTAAATTGTTAGACTCACTTTGCAGTAAATGCATCAGAGAAGCAAATATTGATCAATTGATTAGCGTCTGAATGTGACTTTGCTCAGTCGAATGTTAATGGAAGTGAATAGACGCCTGGAGAGGGACTGGGTACAAAATGCAACAGCACTCCGGTTTGTCTGGCTTAAGGGCCTATGTCACAAAATGACAGATGCAAAGGAACAGGAGAGGGGTCATGACCCCTGGAGGAGCCAATCCAGTTTGGACTTCAGACTGCAGCTGAATAACAGAATTTTGTGCATCTCGTAAAATGGGCAGCATGGTTACTGAAAAAATAGTGAAACAGTCTAAACAAATATGAAATGCCACACTATGCTGACAATTATGAATTGTACAAGGACGACAGAAAGACAGGTTGACATTGATTATAGAGGTTAAGGCCATTATGACAAATTGAGCTGCCCACTCATGTCAAAATGTGGTTCTAAGTATGACTGTTACCTAAGCATGACCACCTTAAAATAACCAACCTTAAATTGAACATGTTTAATTTGTCTAAACTTAACCACTATCATGTGACAAGCAGGTAGGAATAGCATGTTTGTGCAACTGTCATATAATCTCATGAGAAAAATGATGTTCATTTCATTCATGTCCACAGCATGTAATCCAGATTTCAAAGTGCTGTGTACACTGTGGTCATTGGCACAACTCCATTACATTTTAGTGGAAACATGTGACCACAAAGGTTAGGGTAACTTAAGTAGCCAGCTAAGCATTAGGCAGGGCGAGTACTCACAGCTTACCATGCCATTTTTAACTACTGCAACCTTTAACCAAGAATTTATTATTGTGGTTGATGTTTTCATGTAGACTCTTTGTAGTGAAATTGTAATAAGATATATTGTCATATGCTCAGAGTTGACATACTCCACAGCCACCACAAACACATCTCTGGGGGATATGATGTTGCTAACAGGGAAGCTACACATTTGCCACCCAGTTGCCAGATCACAGGAAGCTGGACTGCGGCTGCTGCAGCTCGAGGGGCAATGCAAGGCGTGTCGTAAAGCTCTGGGTTGTCCTCACTTCACACACAAATATACTCTCTCACGGGAGACACACTGTCAATCGCTCCTAGCAACCAGGGCATCTTATCCTCAGCTCACCCTCTCCGGTTGGACATTGGCTCATCTGGCTTATCATCACAGGAAGGGGGGGATGGGGAGGGGTCCTGTCCTGAAATCACATTGACTCAAGGCAACACTGGGTGTGATGGGAACTATTATATTCACCTTAGATACCACTCAAGGCTGCTAAATAGCTGCTGTCATTTTATTGAACAAATTCCCTAATTATGGTCATTAAATGTTGCTGACATACCCATACAGCTATCATTAACTTTTTTGGCACCTGCTCTTTTGTAATTTCTGGTAATTATAGATTGGGAGACTAAAGTTGTTGACCTTATTTAATGATTATTGTTGCTTCTGTTTGGCTCTGCTTTACAAGATTATTTTTCTCTTACTGCTGATGATCATACCACATAATCCTTAATTTAACCCTGTAATCCCCCTTTTAACATAATGTGACTGCTCTCCATGCTCATCAATAAATCAGACGCTTGCTTCAGAATTTCAAGCTGGGTCTGAGACAGAAAGAAATTTTTGTCTGAAATGGAACCATTTGTGCTCCAGCAGAAATCAATTCATTTTCAGCTTGTGGAAAAGCAGCGAAAGAGATGAAAAAAAGAATCTCTTAACATCTCATCTTTGCTGCTTTTCCACAGAGAGCCTCGCACTGTCTAGAGACGCTGCAAAGATCTTCTACCAAGGCTTATTAATTCACTTCTCTCATCTCCCCGAGCTGGCTATCATTACAGCCCTATATATAGAGTCACAGAGGGAACAGAAAGGGATGCACACACATTAACATTAATGACTTTAGGCTCTGCTCGTGAGCCGTGCATGCTCAGAGACTCGCACATGCAACTGTGTAAAGCACTAAAATACAGTGAACCAACTGTGCTTGTACCCCATGAAATAAATATTCCTTTGTTTACAAACAATAAAAACACCAGTTTCCTTTCTCTTTCATATCCCAGCATCACATTGATACGATGTCTCTGGTTTGACAGACTTCTGCTGCAGGCAAGAGCAGAATCTAATCCAGGATCTTCAGTCGGTTGGTCGAGTGGAAGCTCCTACTGAGTTTGCTAATGAACACTCATCAGGGCCTCCCCCGTGGCTGTTGTAAAGGACCAGTGCACGGCTGTATTGTGAAAGCAGGACTACAATGTGTTGGCCCTTCCTCAGTAATTCTATCCTGATCTCAGCAGGAGTCTCCTTAGCCCATTACATTTTCCACATCGTGTTAATCGGGATCCAATGTCCAATATTGCTATGTGGTCTTTGTGCGCAGGTCTAAGTGCATCCTGCTTCAGAATACCACACATATGAAGGGAAGAACCAGTGCTAAGGCTACTTTAAGTCCTTTTACCCCCTTTGGCTCCCCCAGCTGCCCCTCCTCAGGCAGCATCCTGGGTGGCTCAGTAGTGGGGNACCCCCTTTGGCTCCCCCAGCTGCCCCTCCTCAGGCAGCATCCTGGGTGGCTCAGTAGTGGGGTAGCAGATGGTGCTTGGGGGAGAGCCTGCACATGGACCCCTGTCCTCCTGCCTGGGCCTTAGGGGTGTTTGGATCACGGTAGGGCTAATCCAGCGGGCTTCCACCCAGCAGCAGCAGAATGTGACCCCACTCTCTCTCACTGCCCTTAGGCCTGAACATGGTCAGTGACGCATAAACCAAAGACGAGGCCAATGCCATTCTCAGAGGGGCATACACACACCACCCCTCCCACACACAAGTGCTGCTAGAATGGTCGATTCCCAGCTATTTCCCCCATCGAGGATCCATTAAGTGTCTTGTGCATGCGTGTTCTTTGTACGTTACATTAACTGACAGCAGGATGAATGATTTATTCAGGGGGCTTTCCAATTGTCAGAGATGGATGGCATCAATAGGGGTTTTGTCCTTGTTGATGAATCAGGCAATTTGCCACTTTAAACAAATCTATTCTCATGCTGTTGTACTTACTTGCACTTGCCTACATTCAAAAATTACACAAGGGACCTCCTCAGTTTAGAAACTGAACAGAAAATGCGGTAGGAAGGAGAAACAGGTGAGAAGAGTGGAAATGTTAAACAGGCAGAGACGAGAAGCATATTGCAGCATATAGCCTAAGCCCTGTGCTGCTCCCCTCAAGTCTCTTTGATATCTTTATGCAAATATGAGCTGACTGATTTGGGAGTACGAAGAGGATTAACACATCTCTGTGGACTTTGTGGAACACTGTAGCAGAGGATTGTAGGTCAGGGCACTGAGGCCCATGGGCTCAGAAGGCATCAGCTGTTATTTCCCAGGTAAAAAGACACATGGAGAACAGTGAACAGTCTGACACCTGGATACAAAGCTACGCAAGGCTACTCAATGTATACATAAACCTTTCACATTTTATATATTATACTAATTCCTATATTAATGAATAATTTATTTGGGCTGTTATGTTATGATATATCGGTTTGGCATATGTGTCCCTCTCTGCAATTAGCTGATAAATTGGCCTGGAAGCATTATTTGCATTTGAATAAGCAGCCATTTAGATTATTTGGTCATGGGAATAGTAAAATAACACACAACAATAAACAATTTACAAGGAGGAAAAAGACAAATCAATCATATAAATGAAGGAGGATGACAGCGACATATCACTTGATTTAAGCATACAGGTTTTGATTTAATCTGATTTAATCTAAAGTGAACCAGCCGCATATTAGAATGCTGTGAAATAGGCACAATGTAGGCCGAGCTTGTGTTTTCCTGGAGGCACGCTGCATGCTCTCGTGTCAGTCTTGCTCACTGCCGCCAATGACCAAATCTATCATGACATGTGGACAACAAAGAGCTCTACAAGAACGCCTTCTTTAGCGCATGCAGACAGACAGAGACACACACACACACACCACTGCTCTTAGAAGTCTGTGCACTATCTCCGCTGAACACGAGCCTTTCCCCATGCACAGGGCACATTACATGTCACAACACAGTAAAATCTTTAAGCACCGTATCCGAATGAAAGCCCTGTCAAATAGCTTCACTTCTGCATGAAATACAGTAGAGCGGCTGATGGTGCCAGAGTGGAACTAGTCAGTGCAGATAAAGCTTTCTGGTAGAAAATTGGGGGAGTCCAGTCATCAGTATGTTCCAAGCAATTCTTTAAATTAGCACAAGATTAGGGAGTGCACGGTGATTAAGCTCATTTGAAGTATTGAGGATCCGTCTGGGCATTGGCAACAGCCACACTTTAATTAATCTGGTAATGGATGAGGAAAAATAAGCACTCTTACGCACATATCAGCATTTTGCTGAAGAGGAGGAAGCAGAGGAGAGGTGGAGGAGGGGACTGAGGGGGGAGGTGGTGGTGGTGGGGG
>VXCM01000089.1:0-20366 GCA_014773175.1 Lucifuga dentata | reverse complement strand
TACCTCTGGAGCCAGGGGGGGGGCGTTTGGGCTTTTTAAAGGCAGACACAGAGAGTGAAATGGAGCACGTTGCCTACAGGGAAATTAGCACTGAGTGTAGCCTGATGAATGCACCATTGTATCTATGTTATGATGGAAAAAGGGAGATTGTATGAAGTTTTTTCTTTGCCTTTTATCATTCCCTCGCCCTTGTCCCGGAGTTTTCCCTGGAAACAATGGATGTGAGAAGATTTCAGATTGTGCAGAAATCGGCTGCGGTGCCACATTAGACAGTGAGAATCAAATAGCCAGACTGTGAGACAGCAGTGAGTCTGACTGTCTTTGCTGCTTTGTTCTGTTGCCTGTGAATGACCTCAGTCAGAGGGTGACTGCAGCTGACCCACATGTGACAGACGTGGGCTCATTTGTTCATTTCATCCTGTTCTGAAATTCAGAAAAACTGACATTTGAGTGACAAATGTCTGTACTTGCTAGTTGAGTCATTAATTTTATAGAGCTCAACAATTTTATCCCTGTGAGTATGCACTGCAGCACAAATCTAACATCTAGATTCATAGTCTCAGAACCAAACTGGTACTGGTAAATAACTGAAGAGGTTAAGGGAGCCTGAGTTAAGCAGGAGCTGCAGTGTTCTTGCTTGGTGGTCGGCAGCTGCAAGCAGGGAGGTTTCTCAACCAGGACTGTCCCAGGAGTGGACTTCTCCGCCTAATTAGGCTTACACCCCTTTAACATTTAATAACGGCCAGTTGGATCTTGAACTGAATGTGCTTAATCCCATTGGATGCTAAGGGATTTCACAAAGATTATCAAGATTATGAGGCAAAAGATTGTTCCTCTTAATATTTTACTAATTTTTAAATGACAAAATCAGTGCATCACAGCATGGGAACATATTTTCCAGTTTTCCTTTGTGATACTATATGCGCTTGTTTTTCCTGAGACATTCACTACAGAACAGATGCGTGCACTGCATCATGCAGCAGGAAGAATCTGTGCCAGTGCCTGTCATTCTGATACTCCGAGCCGTGGATGGTATAATGAGCAGTAAATGAGAGATCTTCTGAAAACCTCTGCTGAAAGGCATATGGGAGGTCAGCAGACCATCTGGTGACTGATTGTTATCTTGGACAGCTCTCACCTGAAGACATTCACTGTCTGCATGAATTTAAAATCAATTCAGTCCATAGAAGCAACATTAAGAAGCATATGACATGTTAATGACTGTCAAAAATAAACCTTAAAGGACTGTAATCAATATGCATTAAATAAATAAGTTGAATAAAACTAAGCATTTACTCAAATTCTGTGTTTAGTACGACTTTCAGTCACTTGTGCTTTACTTTCTGCAGCAAATTTCAGAGGGAAGTGTTATGCTTTTTACTCCACTACATTTACCTGATGGCTGTAGTTACAAGTTACTTTGCAGAATAAGGCTTTAAACTCAACAATTATTGGTTAAAACATGATACTGCAGACTAGGGGAGCATGTAATCCTGACCTGAAAGCACAAAAATCCTCAAAATCCTCAGAACTAAAGACACACTGTTCAAAATGTGTACCTCATTTTTTCTGTAAAAACTCCGTAGCTCCAATGTTTTAAAATTTCATTCAAAATGTTCATTATTTCATTTCAAACTCCCCTAAATTTGACATACAGATTTCTTCAAACCTTGTATGAAATTTGGGGGATTTGAATTGCATTAGGATGCACCAGAATCATATTAATGTGTCACTAATTTAACATCTGACAGGGGCCATAATATGTATTTTTACTTCACAATGAGTACTTTTACTACTTGAGTACATTTTACTAGTAATTTTTCAACTTTACACAAATGTAATCCTTTAGAGGACCTGAAAGTGAACTAGAGATACAAGATTTTTCATTCTGGACAGTTTAAAAAAAAAAAATCTTGTATTTCCAGATTTGGGGTATTTTTATTAATTTATTCTGAAATTTTCATTTCTTCACACCAAAATTTCCACAAATGGAGATACAATTTGTGACGTGTATTTATTTTGGTGATCTGGGGGATTTTCTGACAGAAACCACTCTTCACAATACTGAGTACTTCTACTTTTGATACAAGAGTTAAATATATTTACTTAAGCAGCACTTTCACTCATAATGTTATGTTTACATTGTGCTATTAGCTCTTTAACTTAAAAAATTTAACTGCTTAAATATGGAATGTGAAGCATCTCCACAAACTATTCGGTTGTAATATTCAAAAGTGATCCCAGCAGAATCTTTCACGCAGATTGTCATTGCTCAGCTCAGTAAATTAAGACACGTCTCTGTGTATTTACCACCTCTGACATCCCCCACTGGACCTGTCAGCTTTGCTCTGACCCAACTTCATGGCATGAAAAACAGATAATGCTAGCGTGGCCTATTTACTTTGCCCTGTATGTGTAATAAGCAGTGATGGCATGTCCTCCTAAGGGAATGTAACTCTGAATGTGAGGCGCTGTAAGAAGAAGAAGGGTCAGCGTGGGGGGAGATGAGGACTCGGCACTCATAAAGAGATGCCGAGCGCTAAATGCATACAGTACATAGGCTAACTGTATGTACAGGAGGATACAGCACAAATTACGGTGTAAAAAATACTAGTGGTGAAAGTTTATAGTAATTACAACCATGTGAAGCTTGCACAATAGAAAGTGCAATAAATCAGGTCTGAGCTACTTTATGCTCCAGCGACAGGGTCACCTCAGACCTGTGCTAAGTCACTCAAACGGCTCTGGATAAGACAGCCATTCCAACCATACAGGATTAACTCTGCTGATCCACACAGCCTGAGCCACTTCTATAAACACACTGTGACAAGTGTGTTCCACAAAACGTGTAGACAATCAGGGGTGGAAGAAATCCTTTACATAAGTATAAGCAGTGATGCCACAATGGAAGAACATTCAAAGCCCTCCATTAAAAAAAGGGGACTGCTCCGATTTTACAGCGTATGAAAACGAAACGATCGCATAAAGATTTTGATGAATAAGGGCGGAAGCTATATAAACTGACTTCCATGATGTCATAGAGGTATCTCCGTGTTGGTGCTGAAGAATGCAAGCGTAAAAAAAAAAAAAAAAAAAAAAAAAGGTGTGCAGAAGAAGATGAACTGAGTCATCCTCCCCCTCCTCAATACTCAATTACTTTCCACCTCCACAGACAGTATCCTGAAACCCAACAGTCATTCAGTCATCAACCTGCCTCCTTCGTATGACCCTGAATTCTAAGCAGGATTTTGATCTTGCTAAGGAGATGCATGTCTAACGGTTGCATTTAGCAGCTCTGGATGCCAGCTCTCTCCTGCTGGGACCCAAGCATCTTAATTCAGGATGTGGATCTCAGTCAGCAGGTGAATACTCGTCTAATCAGCCAGCCATATGTCTTCCTATCCCCTGGCTGATTAAGGTTTCCTCTCTCCCCTTCACTGATTGCGGTATGGTTTGATAAATCATATCCCCTGTGCAAAATGCTAATGATATGGTAATACAGGTTCCAACTGCTGTCCAGCCAGACAAAGGCTTCCAACTCGTCTGACCCTCATGCTAAATTCATGCCAAAAGAAAACAGAAGTTACTATCAATTCTGAATACAGCCAGCCCCCCTACCCCTAAAAAAAAAAAGGGTAACAGGATCAATTCTGCTGTGCAGGTTAGGGGCAAAGAGGAGAATCAGTTATCAGATATCAGTTAGCCGGGTGCTAACTCCTCCCACACACACCAACACACATAAAAAGCCTGTTTTAGAATTTATGTCATATGCACAGACCTATTACGCTACCACGGAAGCTAGCATCAAATTTAGGTCATGACCGTTTACCTTGTTATCGTGTGATTTTATACCACAGCCAGCAAATAAACTAGAGTAAAGCCTTAATGCTGCTAAAGCCTCGGTGAAATCAGCCACCATGCAGGAAGGTTTCATCCCGTTTCAGCATCTGTTCAGTATTAGCAGTTGCTGCGTTGTGGTCAGTGGTTAGCACAGGGCTCTGCTCATGATGCTCAGTCCTCAGGTGCGGCTTGATTCTGTTCAGAAAGAAAAAAAAAAGAAATACTTACTTCTTAGCAGCCATATCCAATAAATGAAAACCAGCTAATTCAGAGATACCAAACACCAAAGGTGTGTACATTGTGTACAAATTTGAGGTATTTGTACTTTATATAAGTATTTTAATTTTGTGTGATTTAACAATTTTACATTTACATTTTTTTTACTCTGTTGCATTTGTCTGATTCTATGGTTACCAGTGGCATGGACTTGAGACAAATTTGCTGACTTGAGACTCCACTTGACAAAATTTTAAAAAAAAGACTTGCAACTCAACTTTGGCACCACTTGTGAGTTTACTTGAGCCTTTTGACTTAACACCTTCCTCAAACTGTAAATTATATGTACAAGTATACAAATATCAAGTTTTTCTTATAGTCATCTTATGTTTATTTTCATCAAATTGTGGAAGCATCCAGCATTCACAATCTGTGTAAACTGACCACAGAAATGATTACACTGGCATCATATATGGTAAAGAGCATATTAGCATTTGTTAAGGACTCAAAACTTAAAGTTTAAGACTTAGGATTGTAATATTCATTCTTTGTTCTCTTTTTTTCTTTCCTTTTTTCATTCTTCTTTTTCCTTCTGTCTTTCCTTCTTTTCTTATTTCTTTCTTCCTTCTATTCTCGTTCAATCCCTTCCTTTCCCTTTTCTCCTGAAAACATGAAAATCACCAAACTGGAAATGCACTTTTTTTCATAAGACATGCAAAATGTAACATTTAAACTCTTGACAATTTACTAGTTTAATTTACTGCTAATACTTAGTTTTACTTTATATAAAATTTTCAATGAACGACAACTTGTAAAAGGATATTTTTCCACTGTGATAATGCTACTTTTACATAAAAATGTTTTTTCTTCTTCTTCCATCACTACCCAAAACTTTACTCAGTCATTAGTCTCTTAGCTGTACTAAAATGATTGTACTGATCAAACACAATCCCACAAATACACGGCCCTTTGGTTGAACCCATTTTCCTGTGTGTGTAGGTGTTCATGCTTCAGTGTGTTCATGTGATTCACACATTCCACAGGCTTAGGCAGAGGTCACGATGAGTGTGTTTCCACAGTTGTGCAGCACCTTCTTTTAAATGCCAGAGATGCTCCAGGGAGACGGAGTAACTGACACAATAAGCTGTTATGGCTGTTTGTACATGGCGTCATGCCTCAAATGCATCGTGGTGCGTTGTTATGCTTTGCCGTTGTATCTACTAACCCAGCTGATAAAGTCTACACGTGTAAAAGAAGTCAGTTATCCACCATCAAATAATCAAATTGGGAAACCAGCCTCTTTCCTGCATGATAGGGGTTATTGAAAAGGTGGAATGGCCCTGGGTGGAGATGGATGACCTTTGCCCTGGAGCCTGACCTCTGACCTGCTTCTCTGTGATCAGCTAATTGAAAGAGAGAGAGGCAGAGAAGCCTAAAAGCTCTCTGGGAGGAGCAAAGTTACTGGGACTGAGAAAAGCCACTGGGGAAGGAGCTGGTACTTGAGGAGAAGGATTGAATAATGCCTTTGTGTAGAGGCTAGTCTGTGTGGATGGGGAAAAAGGAAGAAAAAGAAGTCACAGAGTGCCCAGTCATTCCAAATGCACAAAATCTAAAGAAACACACATCAGAATACACCAGGCAGGTGTACTGCCAAAGACTGCACATGATGAGTCAATAAAAGCCGCAGTTTTAAACAGGCCAGTCATCAGCATGCAGACAGTCTGTGCAGATTTATGATCCACGAGATTGCAATATCTTTCACAAGCAGTTATCTTATGAATAATACACGGAGACCATATTTGATGAGCCCATCTACAGGCAACCATAAAGTTATTTTATTTGCAACATCGGGTTTGCTCTTCATAAAAATGGGTTCTGCGCTTCTTGTGCCTCATTGAGGTAACAGCACCATTTGGTTAATGGTACACTAATACTTTATTTCAGCTCAGGGAGGCCTGATTTAATGCTGCGATGCTGGGAAAAATCTTATGCAATCAAAGCTTTGTTTCACCTCCCACAGTGTTACTTGAAGGATGATTATGAAATCAAGGAACTTAGTAGGAGTCATAATGGACTGTAAATTTGGCGATTTCATATCTTAGGGCCAGATTTTGATCCAAGTTGTAGAGAATCAAAAGTCAGAAATTTCATTGGTCATTTTATTTCTGTGGCCCTATGATTATTAAATTAACTGAACCTGCCGATCTGTGTTATTTATTAGTTGTTGTTTTTTTAAAAAAACATTTTTCTTGGACTCGAATCCGATTCGAGTCATAAACTTAACATTCGACTTGACAAAATTCCAGAAAGTAGGCCTAACTCGTTGTTAGAGATAAAGAAACAATCTGACAATGAAGGGCACCTGATCAAATATGATACTTTATCTAACTGGAAATATAGCTAGTTGTACAATGACAAATATATCTGATGTGAGAGTGAGTCATTATCTGTTTTCAGTGGAAAAACATCACTTCTCCTCTGTTACGTCACATCCAGCAACGTGCAGATGTACCAGAATTATCCCTTTAGTTTTCATCAGCAAATACAGCAACCTGAGAGGAGGGAGGCTTTGAGAGCACACACATGCTGACAGATACACACATCCACTGACACACGTGCACACATAAATGCTCCTGATGATCAGCTATGTGTGTGTTTAAGATAAACTGGCCAAAACCACTCTCAATGGTTTGTAAGTTAAACAGTAAGCACGCTGCTACGGTTGGTTTTGACATTTATTAACTAGATGACCCTGATTTCAGTGTGCATAGTGGAGACAAGCATATGAGCCTGCAGATGTGTGTAAATGTGCATGGGTGTGCTGCAGCCTGACACCTACCAACCTCTGACCTCTGAGTTCCAACCACGTAACAGTGTGTCGACCTGTCACCAGTGTGAAGTGCACCCATATCTCAGGCTCACACACCATGCCATATATTAACCTCTTCAGCTATGAGGGTCTGATGTTTGTCTCCATGTGTGACTGCTTGTTACTAACAAGACTGATGGTGAAATGAATTGCAAACATTATGGTTTTGTCCATACAAGTAGCCACTGTGTGATATTTTAAAAAAAAACAAAACATTAATTTAACATCTAAGAATTTTAATTATTCTTTCCCTGTTGCCTAAAATCCCCAATGGAAATCTCATCTAGGCCTACTTTAAGTAGGTGTGTCTGCGTCAAGTTAAATATTGCATCTGACACATCTGATTGGCTGATGATAATGATCAGTTTTGCACTGTCCCCTCTTCAAGTCCTGCAACAATAAAAATTCTGTCCAGATTGGGTGTTACCCCTGATGTTTGCCGGTTACATGACAGCAAATATGATAAATATGTTTCACCTTGACAGAGAGAGAGAGAGAGAGCGGCACTAAAGGATATTAGTCAGTGGAACAAGAAGCTTTGATAATATGCGTTTCAGCATATTATCCACAGTAGCAAACTTTTACTGCTCACAAATTACTACACAACATTACAGCAAACACCATAGAGACATAACATAACTATAAAAATATCCATGTAGCTGCTAAAAGTGGTTTGGCAGTCCAAAACAAGAAGAGCATATTTTTGCACACATATCTGAAAACACCTCAGAAATAAACTAGACAGCCTGATAAATGTTACGGGTCAAGCAGACAAAAAAAACTTACGTCACTGAAGAAGTCCATTCTTCTATCACAGGAAGCTGATCATAGCAGTGTTTGGATTTAATTATCAATAATTCCTTCTTTCTTGCAATTCAAGGCAATTTAGATTTACTGATTAAAAAAAACAAACTGTGTAGTGTCTTTGCTTTTATTTTCTAAACCAAATAAGAAGGTCTGGTGTTTCACTTTCTTCACCAAATGTAAACTTTTCACTGAAGTCTGGAAAATGACCAGGTGCATCTGTTTGAGTTAATTAGAGGCAGCCAGAGGAGGAGGAGCTGCACCTGCTGAGCAGGAAAGATCCAAAACTCTGAAACTTTTTCATTCCCAATTCAAAGTAAAAAATGCACATTTTCAGAACTGACTTATTTTGGATAAAACGGAAAAATGAGCAAATTTTCACCGCAGTGGGCCTTTAAATGTAAATCTTCACACTAATAACACAATGCGTCTGTNCAAAAAAGGCAAGGTGTTTCATTAGTTGCAAAATAACTTTCATAAAACATCATGATGGAAACTTCGAATGGGAATGATTGACTCAAATATGAAACATAGAATAGGAAAAAGCTGAATGGTGATTGGTTGGTCAAGCTTTTAGCAATTCTCCAACTATTCACACAGACATAACTGTACAATTCTGAATCTTTATACAGTATATGAACATTTATGTGGTTTATCTTATAATTCATATAACACTGTATGATTTCAGTGTATTCTTGTTTAATACCTCATATTGTGCTTATTGATACATGTCACTTGCAAAACATTACTGTAGTACAAAACTAATATAACAGTGTAGACCTATGAATGCTGACATAATTACAGACATAATATTAAAAATTAAAAATTCTCAGTTTTGCAAGATATATGTTCTTAATTTTTTGATTTGAAGTGGGTCAGTCCATGTAAGCATAAACATGTTCGGTATTGATGATTAAAGCAGAGAGGTGTCCATTACAAAAGACGGGCTGAGCCTACGCCGCTACGGAGGAGGCATGTGCTGAGTCTGACTCACGGCACAGCCAGAAATCATCAAGTCATGAATCCGGAGGTGTTTGGGCGTACAGAGGCACGTATGAGTCATGACAGAGAGGAGACAGACAGCAGAGACAAAGACAGCAGATGATCGGTGAGGTCAGGTACATATTAGTTCCACATAGCTGTGGTGACAGTCTGTGTCTGCATCTAGACATACATCCTGGGCAGAGCAGCACCTGTGTGACACAGTTTTGCTGTTTTTGTCAAATCACACACATTCCTCCCACCTTTGTTATCTACGCTCTCATGTATTGATACCCTACATTTCTCATCTAAAACCTATTCTTCCTGTGGAGGATGTGACACAAACATCAGCTCATTCTGCTCACATCTGATCTCAAAACAAAAAAAAAAGAACAAAAACAGCTGATTAGTTTGTCCTAGTTTGGCCAGACTCAGAGTCTCCCTGGTCAATCTGTGTCAAGGCTTTTCCCCAGAATAAACCACTACCAATCTGTAGAAACCTTGAACCTTCCCCCAGCAATATTTGTTAGTGCATATTCAATCACCATGGTGACTGACATTGCAGCCAGGCAGTGTTGTGCAACTCTGTGCTGATAGTGCGAAGGGGGAGGCAACTGTAGGTGAGGGGAGGAAACCATGGGAGAGAGGTTGCAGCAATCAGCCAGGAGCAGCTGAGGCTTTTGTGTATTATTATAGGTTAAAGCCGTCCACCTTAAGGTCCCACCTGCTGCCTTCACGAATAAAAGGAAGGAAAGCAGAAAGGCTATACTAAATTGGTCAAATTACATGCTAGATATCTTGCAAATTTAATGAATACTTAGGTTAATATTTACTTAATTTAACTCAATGTTATGCACCCCACATGTATTGACAAAGTGTTTTTGAGTTGTAGAGATGTTTTGGTTCCAGGAGTTTTCCCCATGCTGTCATGGTAACCAGCAGAAAGGGCATTTGGCAGGACGGTAGTAAGACACAGAGGGCGACACACTGTTTGTTCTGCAGATGCAGCCCTCCGTTCCTGAGAAGTCCCTAGGTGGTGAAGACTGAGAGCTGCATCCCATGGGCCTATTGGGTTTCAGAGCGAAAACAAACCAACTGGGCTCTGGCAAACTGAATCACTCATTGCAAAACCTTTCATTTGTGAAGGGCTCTGGACCCAGAGGCTAGTTTTCTAAGAAATCTTCTGAGAAGTGAGACAATATTTTTAAGAATTGTTTTGAGCAATATGACTCCTCTTCGCTGCGTCTGCTGTAAAAATATCAAAGCATAATTCACATTAACAGATACCTGTTTTTCTGCTTCAGGCCTTTGCTTTCCTTGAATACAAACAATGAAAAAAATATTTTAACCACCCATTTAGCATTCATAGTGTAAAAACAATTAATAAATGGTACAACATGCTGTAATGTAGTAAGCACATATACAGTATATAAGTTTTAAAGTGTCTAATTATGTACTTGTAAACACTGTAATGATTCCTATTTAAGACTCTTTTGTCAGATAAATGTCAGCTTTTTATGGCAACTCAAAGTCAAACTCAAATGTGTTGTTCTTATAACTTTTCAGTGCTCGTCAGTGCGATTGCTAAGAAAGTAGTAAATGATTGATATTGTATCAGCACTGTCAACATGAACAAATCACACGTATATTGCATTCAGAAACATAAAATATGCTTATTTTGGCTTTCAAATACCTTTTAGTGTTTTACAAAGACTTTCAACTGTGTAAACACTGATTACAAATATTAAGTTGTGGGTTAAAATCAATTGTTAACCAAAAATCAACATAAAGAGGAATACAACATTGATATTAATATCCATTTTAAGCCCTCATTCTGTTTGCTTCTATTTTAGGCTCGTGTTTTTATGGTCATCCACACCACATGTATGAGTCCTTAGGTTCCAGTAACATCAACAAGCTGCACTAATGCTATGAGCTGTCTGTAAAGGATAAAACAGCCACTGTAGCTAGCGTTGATATAAAAGGCAACACATCCTATAAATAGGCTCACTCGAGGCCATAGACATGACATAAGTACCTCAATCTACCACTGTGGCCAAGCTTCCCTTTTTAACTTCTCTCTATTTACCCATTACCACATAAGGGGGAAAAGCACATGGTCCCATGTTCCATTTCCATCCCAATACAAATATTAATAGCTCAGGCCCCAATATCACAGCTCAAGGTCAGGATGGTGATGTGAGAGAAAGAATTGTGTAAAGTGTCACTGTATTAGGATCAAAGGACTGAGATTAGAAAAGGAAATTGGATGTTATATATAACAAATTGCTGAGCCTGGGGTTTTAATCATTGTGAACTATTTAACACCTCAACCCATCCTGAAGTACCTGTTTGCATCACCTCGTGTTTTTTTTTTTTTTTTTTTNTTTTTTTTAAATCAGAGTACCCCGGGTGTCTTTTGATTGCCATGACTCATACTTTAATCATCGCAAAAGTCGACATTGTCATTGTCAGGCTTTGTGAATGTGCACATGATTTCCTTTCTAATTAGGGTGAAAATAGTTATAAAGGGTTCTGACAGGCTTCATTCATAATGGCACACATTTCCTGTAGAGTGTGACTCGTGCTCTGCCAGGGAGAGAGAGGAGAGAGAAGAGAAGTACTCCACACATCCATAGCCAGGGTGATCTCATATTGACTCTTACTGTAGTATTAGTGCCTTGATACTTTAACACTCATGCACAAGTTACAAATCCCAATTTGTGCCTCCTCTCACTGTATGCATGTGCATGGATATCTGTATCAACATCTTTATTTGTGATTTGTCTATATCTGCATCTACCTTTGTATTTGTATCTGGGTTTGTGTCTGACTCTGGGTCTGAGTCTGCATCTTTATTTGTATCTGTATCTTTATGTGCTTCTGCTTCTGAATCTGCTTATGTCTGTGTCTGTATCTGTATCTATATCTGCATGAGCATCTTCATCTGTGTCTGCATTGTCATCAGTATCTGCATCTGTATGTGTGCCTGCAACTGCATCTGCATCTGTATCTGTGTCTGTGTCTGCATCCATTACCTGTATAGGTGTCTACATCTGTGTTTGGACCTGGATCTATATCTGTGTCAGCATCTGTAGCTGTGTCTATTTCTGTAACTCTGCATCTCCATCTGTATCTTTAAATCTAGCTGTGTGTATCTGATATGATCTAATACAACTTTTGACCCATCAATTGGATTTGATTTATGATGACCCATTTGCTTACAGGCTTCACTATACAGACACATTTCAAATATGTTAAGAGACTTATGTATTTTTCTCTTTCAATAATCAAAATTCTTAGACAAATGCTGTAGGCGGACAAAGTGTGGTATTGTTTTTGAGCTCCGGCATGAGATTTAATTGATGCGGGGGTTGAAAGTAAAAGAGAAATACAAACTGGGTCAAAAGATGGCTTTAAATTATGTGCACGGTGCAGCCGTCCAGACTCACTGGATACATTTTATGACTAGAGATAAATTACAGTGAAATTAAGGTCAAATGCAGCACCAAAAATAGCAGTACAAATCCACTGTCACACATTTGTCCTGAAATAACACAGGGTTTACTTTATCAAAGCTGTGGTTACATTTTTATATGATATGTGATTTTTTTTTAAATGCAATGAATAAACAAGCAAACTCAAATAGAAAGGAATTAAAGTTTCAGAATGAGTTTGTATGCATTAAAATCAGAGGGGAAATAATCCCACCATTACACAGTCAAGCCCCCCAGTTCACAAGTCCTTGGCCGTCTGCCCCATGACTTCCCTGAGTTCAGGTCGCTTAGCAACCAGTCCCCTGCTATTAGAATTTTCATGCATCACTATGTCTGCATTGATGTCATGGTTGCCATACCAACCATATGACCAAGACACCATGACTCTTCTTCACTGTTAAGAATCCATAAGATCAGTTTTCACTAACAAACAGTGGCGGTGATGGTGTGATGACACATTCTTCTTTTCTAAGAACTCGTCTCTCACCTCTGAAGTACAAAAGCATCAAGTTGGACACTTTACAGGCCTTTATTCAAGAAAAATTAGATGATTAAAAGTGGTCAAGCTTACAATATAATAAGATGTTTGCCAGTATTTATTTATTTATTTATTTTTAATATAGGGCTTGTCTCAAAAATTGACTTTTGATATCAGTACATATTTAAAAGTAAAAATAAAACTGATAATGATATATCAGCCATAATTCATTTCTTATAGAAACACATAAAAGTAACAACATTGCCATTGATCCATCATATATGAGATGTGATGAAGATTATTGCTATACATCTGTAAATTTTTAAAAAGATCAAATTCCTATTAAAATACAAAATATGAATTAAAAAATACAGCATATTCAAATACAACAAATATTTATTAAACCTGAATAAAGAAAAATAAGGGTCAAATGCCCATAAGATGCAGCCTGTAAAACCAGTACTGATATATCTGTAAATAGTCAGTATTGCAGACCATCACAGACTTAAAATATTGAGTTCTACATGTCTCCAGACAGCTGCGATGATCAACCATCAGAAGAAAATCCACCCATGAAAAAGTATATCAATAATACAGAAACATAAATCTACTGTTGCAACTGCCAAAATGCAAGAATGGTAGTAATGTCACCAGCCATTCCTCCTACCAAGTTAGCCATAAAGCTGTGGGATACAACTATATTTAGATTAGGCCAGAGTGACTAGAGCAAGCTTTAACTCTAAGAGGTATCGTTCACTTTAATGATATTGACACAGTGGATCCCCATGGCCCCTTTAGTTTTTTGGTTTAACCCATAAAATTAGCACAACCAATCACATGAGGAGTTTGCGTCCATCAAAGAACACAGAAATGCCACAAGCAATTATGATCATGTGACAATAGTATCTCTCCTGTCACCACACTGCCCTCACAGTGCACCTAAAGGGGTCACGACCTTTTAACTTTAACCACCCCGAGGCAGTAATACTCTTCTCCTGCACAGCAACTGCAAACACATGCCAATAATCACAGTCACAATGGAGGTGTGTTTTCCCTCTGAGACACATGTGATGTCAGAAAATGCTGATGGTGTTCAGATCTACAACAATGCCAACACTGATGAGATCAGAAAGTCTACACATGCCCAGATTGTTTTCTGAGTCAGAGGGAATGTTGATGCTTTAATTTGCTCCTCCTCATTAACTATTCATGGCTTTGTCCCCTTCCAGCAATTCATGTCTGACAGCCCGAAATTAGATTATCAGCGTGATATGTCTTAAATTTGTCTATGAGAGCTCAGTGGCTGATCTTTGGTGTGCAACATCTAAATAGGATGTCTGGGATAAACCCTTTTGTTGAAGCTCTTTCCTGTAAGCATCCAAATGAGCTCACCACCATATTCTGCTGATAATAATCTGCATAAATCAGAGACTTTTGTTGGGTTCGCTGCAGGGAGTGAAATAGTGATGGTGACAACTATTATGCGATAATCTGTCTCGATCTCTTCCCTCGACAAAGATAATCTGTCTAGTTCACTGTGTATTGTGTCTGTTTGCCTGGGAGCCTCAGGCTGCAGGCCAGCAGCGGCAGACTGGAGCAGAGCTGCGGGAAAGTAGGTAAAGGACGGGGAGGAATCTGTGCTCGCTATGTCTGGCAGTGCCAAAGGCGTTCTGCCGACCGGGAAGCAAGCCCAGAAAATGTGTACAGACAGAAAACAGTCTGAGAGATTTGTTTTTTTTTCCTCAGCAGAAAATGAGGGCGATAGCATGGTGTCTCTACAGGTGACAGGAGGCAATGCAGCTGCTTTTTCAGAGAACAGACGATTAATTCAGGCTGGATGTGCTATTAATGCTGCCTGTGACCGTTCACCCTGGACTGCCGAGTCAAGCCACAGCAGGTTGCCAAAGTCCTTCCAAGAGTAGCATGTGGATTCCAATTCTGTAATATCAATTTATAAAAAAACACCAATTTATGAAATGTTTCACCATTTTTTGTAATCTCTTAAAGGACCACACTGGTACTTCTGCAAGTTTGTGCCCAGTAAATATACACATTACATTACTGCCAACCTTTTTTCCGACACATAAAACTATTATTTTAGTTTTTATTTTTATGTGATTTTGTCAAATCCCCTTAACATTTATGCTCAATTTGCAAAGACACAGCCGTTTTAATTTCTCAGTAATTTCTCCTGGGACTTTATTCCCTGGTGGAGACCTACATTTTCTTCCATGCCGCTCCATGTTGGATTGGTTAAATTAAGTAACATCGACAAAAAATTTAATACACGTTTTGTTCGCTGATTGATTTCATATCTCAAGCAATGTTTCAAGTGCCCAGCATCTCCGTGGAAGGTAGGAAAAACTATTTGAAAAAGTACTGCTCCACTAGCATGCTTTGAGAAGTGGTTGGCAGTCATATACATTACATGTGTTTTTGGGTAGTATTTATTGGGCTCAAAACTACTGGTATAGCCCTTTAAAACTTTTTTTTTTTTTTTTTTTTTTTAAACTACTATGAAGTCCCAAATAAGACCAGCTTCCAGGCATTTAGTTGTGAATGTTTATCTGTGGCTGTGCTGCTTACACCACACAGACAACATGGGAGTCTGGCACGCATGCACACACACACACAACACTGTGACCGTGACGTCATGTGGGTGGCCGTTCCTACATAGTCAGCACTTTTCATCCCTCCTCCTCCTCCTCCTCCTCCTCCTCTTCTGCCTGCTCCTCCTCCTGCTGTTCTCCCTACAGCTGCACATCACACGCTGACCTCCGGCCATCCTCCATGAGGCCCAGGGGGAGGGGCCATTTCCAGCAGCCCCATACACATGTCACCAGAGACAGACACAAGCAAAAGGGGGAAGCCAAAGTTTTGGGGGGAAGGGTAGCAAAGGTCAACTCACCTTTCTCCTCTCATGTGCATGGTGATAAATGTTTGCCTGGATGTCTGCATACTCATCTCACTGTGGAGTCCAGATAGAGACGAGGCAAAGGAAAGAGCAAGAGCAGCGGCAGCCAAGGAGAATGCCTGTCTCACATGCTCCCCCATGTGAGAGAGTACAGAGCAAGCACGGGAGCTGCTTTATGTAATTTCTGCCTGTGTGACTGCTAGAGTTCCTCACGTTTGTTTTGTGGTCATCTCTGCTGCTCAGACAGGATGGAATGAGGAGGGCTCAGGCGGACGGAACGGCCCAAAGTGTCCTGTCTCGGGCTATCTCCTCATCTATTTCTAAGTGTGTCTGTATGTCCATTCGCTGCATGTCTTCCTGTCTGTCCTGTCTTCACTCCTTCCATCATTCTCACATTCCTGTTGCTGCTCCCTGGTTCACCCCTGGCTACAAAGGCATGCAGCTGGGACAGGGAGGAATGGGCAGAGGGAGGTGGAAAGGTGGGAACAGGCAGCAAAGGGATCAGAGGTACCAAAACCTATAACCCAAAACTCTGACCTGCAAAATCCTCCATTGCACACAAGCTCTTAGTACACTATTACTTATATACTGCAGCAATCACCAAAAATAGCAAATAAATTCAGATGCTATTAATAAAGTCGCTCACATATGCACACAGACACACCACACACATGCAATATCCCAGCCAGCCCCACTCCCTCCTCCTTCTCCCAGGGCAGCTGGCAAAACACAAAGGAGAGAAGTGTGCAACTGGTGCGATAAAGCCAGGAACATCTTGCTATTCAAGCGTCAGCATAATAAACTGGGGGCGCAATTAAGAAATAAAATCCCCTAACCACAGAAACAAGTCCTCTGTGCTACGTGTTGCTACAGCAATGTTCAGTCTTCTGACTGTCCAGCTCTGGATTGTCTTTAGGGTACAGGAAAAGAGCAATGGAGTTTTTCTGTCCCTCTTAGTAATGCAAATAATTTTGTGTTTGAATCTCTTATCTGCCATGATACTATAAGGAGGTCATCTATCAGTGTGTGTGTGTGTGTGTGTGTGTGTGTGTGCAAACATTACTCGAAAGCTTAAATTCCTCTGCAGCTACAGAACACAGCTGGATATTCATATAAAGCCCAGTTAATTGTTAGTTAAAGGGTGTTTTAAAACTTTATGGCTTAACAGAATAGAACAAAGAGTCCTTTTAAAACACACATGAAACACTGCAGAACTAATAGCACTGGAAAGTATAACTAGCCTATGACAGCATTTTGGAGGTTGTTCCCTGAAAGACCCAAAGAGATTCCTCGCCCCAAAACCTCTTCTCTGTTCTCACAATCCCCCTGAGGAGGCTGGTGTAAAGTCTGCCACTGTCTGGCTGTTCCCATGGCAACCACCAGGTGAGTGAGCAGACAGGCTTGGAAAGCACGACATGAACATGTGACTCACTGCACATGCTCGGGCAGAACACACACACACACACACACACACACACGCACCACTCAGATAACAGGAGGCAAACTCGTTCCTTTATTCAAACTTGAAAGTACAAAATGGCAGTGTTTTACAGTCTGAGGCACGCAAGCAGATGACCAGTCTGCCAGTCCGTCTGTCTGTTCCTCTATGTCTGTCACATGTGCACGGAAATACACAAACACACACAAATACACACACTGTTTTGTGGAGTGCAGTAGAGGAGGAGGAGGAGGCTGCCCTGGAGGGGGCAACTGAGATGTGTCATAACTACTGAACATCAAGTCCGGTGCTGCTACAGGAGCAATAGGAGGAGGAGGAGAAGGAGGAGGAGATAGGAGGAGTTTATGATGAGAAAGTCACAGAGATGAGGAAGAGAAGAGAAGAGAAGAGAAGAGAAGAGAAGAGAAGAGAAGAGAAGAGAAGAGAAGACATCTCGTCAAGATTTTTTTGTGAATGACTGACTGGCCGCATGTGAGATTGACATACACAATAATAATCTGACATACATAAAAAAAGAAAAAAAGATGCTCTTACTTTCTGCATTGCTTTGGTGGTTTGAAGCTTAATTTAAAGTTGAAAAGTGGAAGTTTATTTTTCTTTTTTTTAAAACACATTTAGTCTTTCAATTATTATGTCTGATATTAATAAACTATGTATTGCTGATTTTTGGGAAAGCCCAATTCCCATTGCAGGTTTAATAAATGTCACATGCACACAAACTGAAATTGTCACGTTATCTAGATGTCTAAAATCTTTCATTTTTCAACCATTTTTAACCCACAATTCACCAAAAGCATGCAGGGTAATTTCAGAATAACTATTACAGCCACAAGGATTCAGCCTCTATTATGTATTCGGCAACCATCATCAGGTATGAACACTGCCAGAACACCCTTTCCTAATGAAATCCATGTACCGTCTGCTAGCCACACATCTCCTGCGTGATTAGAATCAACACGTTTTTGGTATGAAAAGATTTCCAATTTGCCAAAATCAAATAGTTTTGTTGAGGCAGTAACAAGTCCCAAGTCATGATTAAAATGCCACTGTGATGAATGAGGGTAAATCAGGGTTTTTGCTGCACGTCTGAGGAGATACTGTAGCTCAGCTCCACCTGGGATTTGCATAATCAAGGAGGTGACAGAGGTCAGCCTACCAGGTTTTTATAATTTCTCCATCCCTGCCTCCGTTTGTGTCCACATGCTCTAACACAAGATGCCTAAGCCAAACGAAGGTCAATCCACCCAGAGAGTTACAGTTTCATACTGCACATGAGCCAGCTGCCCTACCTCTGACTCTCTGCTCTCATGCTGCTGCCGTGTGATTCATCTTTTATTTATGTCCTCTAAGCTTAAAATCTGAACATGGACTTGATTAAACCATGACCACATAACATCATAGGAATGCACACATTCCGTACAGAGTTCATCACTGTTTTAGCATGTAGCACACACCCTCACTGGGTTGTGTGTATGTGTGAGTGTGTCTAAAACAGAGAGTACAGCAGAATGACTGTGGCAAAACCTGCATGAATATTACATTACATGTGTTTTTGCTTTAGTGGTCACACGTGCCTCTTTCAACTGTACATCTCACAACAGAGCTCCCCGCCCATAATTGCCACAAGCATTCTTAAAAAAAAAAAAAAAAAAAAAAAAATTCCTCCCTGCATAGCCAAGTTGTGTTCTGGCCCCCTTGGCTTTGCAGCTCCTTCCGCCGAGGCGTTTTCCGTGGAACACGACTCCAGAATAGGCTGGATCGTGTTGCCGTGGATTCCGCCTGTCCGCCTGCAGGGTCTATAAATAGTGCCTGTCAGATATTTTCAGTCCTGTGCTGAGCACACTCAGTGGCAGAGAAGTGTATTAATATCCACAGTGACCAGATTCGTGCTTCAGAGGAGAGATGTGGAGGTGTGCATGTGTGGCCCAGCAGGACGCCCAAACACACAACCAGCAGTCTGTCATTCTCCCTCCAACCTCTAACAAAAGATCTCTTTATGCCTCACCCTCTGACGTCTCTCCACAATCTGTACACATAGTTGACTTCAGTTTAAAAAGGACACGATGCAAGTCACATTACCTTTTCACACTGATTACTTTATGCCTTCTCTGTCCTCTGGAGTCACAGCACTCCAAACAGTAACTTTATTATGCAATGAGATGTCATAAACCATGCAAGTCAGGAATGACCTATCGTCTTTAGCATAATGTCAAGTGTAAACAAGAGGTCATATTCTGTAGCTGGATTCTACAGGGCGGGAATTACATTACAGGAAGATAACATCTCAGGTGCACATTGCTAATCAGCCATGAAAAACTGCAGATCTCCAGATAACCTCTGAGAGCTTCAGCTGTGAGGGACCATGATTAAAATATGACATGGAGGTTAAATATAGATTAAATAACCCACAATGAGATTAATGCATGGACATACTGTATATTGTATAGTCAGTCATATAAAGTAGTGAGTATGAAGAGAGGGTTTTTTTTTTTTTTTTAACCAGTTTGTGCTGCTGAAAGTAAGCACACACAGATGTGCAAATACAGTCCATTTTCTATCCAAGAGTCTTTTCAAGCTAGAGTAATTTATCATTTCTGTGCTGGTCATGTGCACACTCCCACAACGCAGCTTCCAAAACACACACAAAAACACACACACAAACACATACAGGGAGGATTCTGCACGGGCAACTGCAAAGCATCACATGTGCAGCTCATCGCCTTCAGGTCAGATGCAATATTCATATAAGAGCAAAAGAACATGCACTTCAATTGTCAAACTCTTTAATGTATATGTATAGATGAAACAGGCCTTCTCCTTAAAGTTAAATATTATTATGCTCATGAGCATCAAAATCATGTACAGCAAAGGAGAATGCATGCTGCAAGAGTGTTACTGTATTCAACATGATTGCATCATGTGCTCCACTGTATTATCATGCCCTTCATGATCAAGGACTATCTGTTAAAATTCTGGGAAGCGCTGCCTCCAGTGGAGAGGGTTAGTATAACCAAAATAGCTGCTGATGACGGATCCAACCTCACAGTGTGGACAAAAAAAAAAAAAAAAAAAAAAGAAAATAAAAAGAAAAAATAAATGAACAGTTTGCTATGTAAATGCTACCTTTCTGAAGTTTGTAATCAATGCTGTATTGAGTTTGTAATGATTTAGTAGGTCTGTAAAATGAGGAATTTATAATGTAAGAATGGTTGTGAAATATTAAGGAATGAAAAGTCCAGTAAGTCAAAAATCACACATCAGAGCATTTACTGAATGTGTTTTGGAAGGTTTTTGTTTTTTTTTTTTTT
>VXCM01000088.1:579337-622473 GCA_014773175.1 Lucifuga dentata | reverse complement strand
ACACCCATCCCCATCAGCAAGCTGCCCCCCTCAGGGACATCCCCAGAGCCCCACAGAGATGCCCAGCATCACACCAGTCCACGGTGCCCTGGACGCCCCAAGGGCACCAAGGATGGGCCACGAGGCCACAGCAAGACAGGACGCAGGGACCCCAGCCTACACCCAATATCCCCCGGAACACACAACCACTTAGGACTGGCCCCACATGCCACGCTGAACCTATAAAAGTGATTACCCACCATTTTAAAAAAAAAAAAAATGTTGGACAGGTTTAGATAGTTTGGCATACAAAAGGCTGCCAGGGGACACTATCTACTAACTGCTCCACAAAGCCTCAAGACCTTCCAAATTTGGAACTACACTTGTGGACAAGAAGTGTGGGGAACCAGAACATGTAAAATTGAAAGACTTTTACAACTCGGACTCAGAGAAGTTCAATGCATAAAAAAAAAAAAATCCAAGTTCGTCTATAAAAAGTGTTTTCTGACTAGTGTTTTAGTGGAGAGTATTAAATTTAGTGATACAAGTTGTTAAATTTAATGGTACAAAAGTCTTTTTCAGTGTCCTCAATTGTGATTGTTCTGCGATGACGAGGTGAAAAGTTATAAAGCATTAAATAGGACAATACAAAACAGGTGAAAATAGGCCTGGTATCATTTAATTTTCAGCAGACAGTAGACTACGATGATACACTAAATTTAATTGGATATCAAATTAATATTTATCAACCAAGGGCTAAATCTATTATAATTACCATTTTGTACACCCTAATCTAATTAGTATGTTCTTATGAATGTGACTGCAGCATTAATTAGTTAAATCCACTAATGGGTCAAGGTGTGATGCTATAATTGAAAAAAGTTGAAATGATCATATAAACTAAAAAAAGAGATTTTTTGATTTGACAAATACAGACTCTACATAACAGCAAGAGGCAATTAATCCCAGGTAATCAATTAGAAAATGCTTTAAAGCTGGAAAAATGTGTTATTTTATACTTGTTTTGTGCAGTGAATAACCTTGCCACGCGGGTGTTAAGCAGTGGAATTTCATCTGCACGTCAAAACAAAAGGAGGGCTTTTTGTTTGCTCCCATCAAGCCTGTAACTTGACTAATTGTGTATGCAAATCAGGCAATTTATATTTAAATTATGCATTTCCATTGTGATCCCAGAGGCCCGTGCAGTGAGGGGAAGTGGGAAACCGGTAGGACACCGTGCAAGGTGCTTGAATATTTATCACCAACTGTAAACATTTTGCCCATTTCAAACAGATGTATTCAACGCCACACTCCATTGTGTTAAAAATCCTATTTTGCAATCCTCGCTGGATCACATTTAAATCAACCTCTCCTCAGCTTGAATACGTTCCACTGAAGTGAAAAGGATTGTGAAAACACTCAAATGAATGCTGAGAGAATGAGAAAAAGCAGGCACCATTTATCCTGGAGAAAAAAAAAAGGTAAAAACAGCTCACAAACGTTCATCACTACATTCATTTCCATTGTACATATTAAATTTGTAATACAAACATAAAAAGCTGTTTTCAATGTCTGACAAAATGTGCCATTTTGAAGACATTTTCTCTCCAATCTGATTGAGCTAAATTGTTAAGCCAGGGTGGTTTTGTCTTTAACCTCCTGTGCTGCCTGAAGTCATGGAAATTGCTTTGGTGCCGTGTGATATATGCCTCGCGCATGGAATTGTGATTACACACCGAATGCCTCAGATGGAAGATCGATTTAAGCTGGTGAGGGGAGGAGAGTGCTGGAGAGCTGGCAGAGTCCCGATGGTGATACTCAATTCAATTTAAATGCATATTACTTGTTCTGAGTATCTCACACATCATGCTTGGTCAAGCAAGGGGACAATTTCTTTTCTCTGAGGGGTTTAAAAAGCAGATCTACTGTATCACTGACTGTGAATACAAAGTGAATACCTTGAGCCTTCAGTGGAGAATTCTTTCAGATTTTCAGCTCAGAGTAACTGCATTTCCAGCTGTGCTTGAGAAATGAAAGAATGCTAAAAATCTACTTTTACAGCTGTCACAGCATCTAATTAATTTTAGTTCTTCAAGTTATCTAATTCTACACATTTTGTTTCACAATCCTATACAATTTCTTTATCACTTTTATCACTTAGGGAGTTACAAAACTGTTAAAAGCAAACTGATATTGAGTCTTGCTACTGTGCTTTTAACAGCGTAACCACTGGACCAGCTGTAAAAGCTACTAATTTCCCTTATTGGCCAGAGCAATAAAGTCATTTTATGATCTGACTGATCATATTTGGAGAGTGCGGAGTGGGATGGGAACTCTTTTTTTTTTTCTTCAAANCTGACTGATCATATTTGGAGAGTGCGGAGTGGGATGGGAACTCTTTTTTTTTTTCTTCAAACTTCCTTCTGTATCAAACACATGTATCAAGTCAAGCAGAAGAAGAGGCTGCAGACAGAGACGACATCAGGAGAATGAGGTTTAAAGTAGCTCCTCTCATCCGCATCCAGCCCTGAGTCATCTGGTTCAAAAGGATGGCATTGATTTCTACACAGCAAAGAATTTACAAAGAAAAAGTATGTGTTTTGTGTGTGTGTGTATGTGTGTGTGTTTGTGGGGTGATGGCAGGCATCGATGTGTAGCTCACCAGCTTTCTTCCAGATCTCTTCAGGGACGTATCCAGACACAGGCCGGTGCAGCAGCTCCCTGTGAATTTCTGGAAAGACACAAAGCCAAAACAGTCAGCGATCATCCAGATACACTGATTTTGCGTGACATAGTGTGGAATATTGTAGAACAAATCAACATGTTTCAAAACTTGCTGGTTTCTCTGATGTTTCTTCCAAAGGGCTGAGGCATGAAGCAAAATATCTCAAACAATGAAATGAATACAGATGTTCCATTTCATACAGAAATCCATAAAGAAAGACACAACTCGGTAGAGATCCCAGTGGAGAAGTGAAGACCAAATGTCTCAAAAACATGAAAAAGAGGGCTTGAAATTGAAGTATGTTCCATCACCATGCATTTACTCAATTTAACAGAGCTTACTTTTGCAAATTTATGGAGGTCACTAACTCAGTTGCTACATCTGGAAGTTACACAGCTTTACCACTATTCATTTTCACAGAAAAATACCTAGATTTTACTTCTTTGTACACCAAAAAGGTATTTCCTGCTGCAAGAGGACACTGTTCACCACAGTTTACAATAAATGATGTCCTCTAGCAGTGAGGACACCTCACCAATAGCTTCCAGTAACAGGAAGTGAAGAGAAAAACGGAGAGAAAATACAAAAGAGAAGCTAATTATCTGCCTCAGCTCCTCAAAGTAAGCAGATTTAAGATTCTAGATTTTCCTACGATTGATTTTTTTTCCCCTTATATTTGAAGCTGTTTTTAATATTCAAAATAAACACAGAAAACTTCCCGATTTTTTTTGCGTAAAATGATTAAGACAAATAGTGAGCCCTGTTCAGCCTGGACATGCCGTATCTTACCTGGTGTTACATTGTCCTGTGCTGCTGGGCTGGACTGCTGCCTTGGCTGCCCACTAGGGGCGCCCTTCTTAAGCTCTTCAGCGTCGCTGTACCGTCGGATCCAGTAGTTGAGCTCCTCACGGTCGGCCTCCTGGCAGCGCCGCAGTACCGTCAGCGAACGCCTCGTCTTTTCCACCATGTCCATGATGCAGTTCAGCAGCTGAGGATGAAGAGCAGCGGACACAGCGCTGAGTTCACACATAGACATCGCTAGATTGGATGAAACTGAACAAAGATGTGCTGTCAGACGATGAGGATTCTTCATATCATTATTATTTTTATCTATGATGAGAGTGGAAAAGTGTTGTCTGGGAATTTCATGACTTTAGTAACGTGTTTGCGTCCACATTGCCTGGCAAATTTAATGGTATTTTTACTGTTTACCAGCAAAAATGAGGAGAAACTAATTTATCTTTGTCAGCTTTGTGATGGCTTGAATTTGTGGAAAACAAGGTGTGAATTTCTCCTTCAAATACGCTTAAAAACAACATTTTATTTTGTATTTCAATAAAGGTGATGTCATTCTTATCCCCTTCAAAATTCCAAAGCAATTTATCTGCAGTTAAAATAGGAAAATATTAGAGGTGAGCACACATAGCCACTTATAAATATGAATATATTTATAAGTATATTGCATATTTGTTGTTAAGCAAACAGTCACATGCAAACATGGACTCTACTAAACACATATTTTCAACAGCAAATATAAAATAAAGACTTTTAATACAATCTAATGCAATACAATGCAATGCAATGTAAAATATGATCCCTGTTACTTACAGAGACAAAACTGTATAGTAATAAAAATTTTTTATTACTTTTCTTACATGGTCAAGGTGCTTCCATTCCTCTGCCCACTCTCTGTCTGTCAGCCTGTGGTCAATCACTTCCTCCTGCCTCGTACCTGCATGCAAACCTGAGAGAGAGAGAGAGAGAGAGAGAGAGAGAGAGAGAGAGGATTGCAGATGATCAATGTATTATTACTCCATCACTTACTTCGTCTCTCATTTATCCTTCATTTGGTCCCTCTTTCTTTCTCCATCCATTTCTACCCCCCTCCCCCCACTTGCTCTTCTTCTTCTTTGCTGTCTCCATATCTCTCTCTCTCCCACCCTGAGGCTAGGGCTCAAGTGACTGAGCTTCTAGTCCAATAAACATCCATCACAAGGCAAGACATGGTAAATGTCTCTACTATATTTAGAACGCAGCGAAAGTCATCATTACAGCTTCATCAAGCCTCGGTCTGCTCAGAGAAATGTTTCTGTTGTGCACACAGCTGGAGTATTTCTTAAAACTATAAAACAAAAATTCTGTTTATTATGATCTCAGTGGTATATGAAGAAGAGCCTAAGAAATGATGCAAAACTGATGTAACTGATGTAATAGTATTTATTTTTGTGTATGGAATCTCTGTGTTCCAGTACAATATCTACACACAATCATTAAAGTCACCCCTTCCACCCTGTGCCATATCCTCACCCATGGGCCTGGCTCTCTCCCGGATCTCTCGATGATTGGAGGCAGGGTGTCTGTAGGTGTCACGGTAGTGATGGGCGATGGCCATGTCATCCAGTCTGTAGTGCTGTGGGGGGAGGGGGCCGGGGTGGGGCATGNTGGGCGATGGCCATGTCATCCAGTCTGTAGTGCTGTGGGGGGAGGGGGCCGGGGTGGGGCATGCCATTGGGTTGGTAGGAGAGCCCGTTGGATGGGCTAAAGCGCTGGGCTGGGCTCATGGTGCAGGGCCGCTTGCTGGGGTGCACCTCTGGGTGAAGGGCACCATCTCGCTCAAAGCCATTCTCTTTGGTTCTGGTTGGAGACAGAAGGAGGGAAGAGGGAAGAGGGAAGAGAGAGAGAGAGAGAGAGAGAGAGAGAGAGAGAGAGAGAGAGAGATCATTGTCTTTCATTGGAAATCATCTTGGACCATACTGGTGATTTTGCATGTTTGAGACCAATAAATACAACCCACATACACGTTACATTGTGACCAACCATTTTCCAAAAAATACCACTGGAGCGGTAAATATTAGAATTGTTTTTCCTACCTTCCAGACTGCCATTGATTTCAGTTCATTCNTGGAGCGGTAAATATTAGAATTGTTTTTCCTACCTTCCAGACTGCCATTGATTTCAGTTCATTCCAGCATGCTATAGAAGTCAACTTAAAGAGACTTGAAATGCATTTGAAGTAAGTAATCCATCACAGCGAACACGACATCTATTAAGTTTTTTGCCAAAGTAACTTTATTTAACTGATCCAACGCGGAGCTGCACAGAAGACAATGTATGTCTCTGCTAGGAAATATAGTCCCAGGAGAAGATGGCTTTTACAGAGAAATTAAAACACCTGTGCCTTCTACAATTGTGCATGAATGTTAGAAGGTGAAACATTGAATTTTAAGGTGGATTTATCACCTCAACATTTGATTTTGAGAGATTAGGAATTTGGAAAAATAACAGCAAAACTAAAGTATGCTTTTATGTTTTGGAAATTGGATGTCAGTAACGTAACATTTATGTGGGTAGTGTTTATTGGGCTTACACATGCAAACTCGCTGGTATGGTCCTTTAAGAATCCAAGTGAACAAGTGAATGTTTGTTGGTGTAATCATGAACACATTTGTGTTCACAGTGAAGGCCTGGCAAAGAACAAAAGACCCCATGAGGCAGAGTGATCAGATGAGGAGAGAAGAGAAGAAGCAAAGCAAGATGAGGACAATTGCACAAGTGAGTATAAGGGCAATTCCTTTCTTCATACTCACCCATTCTGTCATCATGTCAATTTCTGTTTACAGTTATTAAGTTTCTACTGACTACATAGTAAACAACTAGTGGATAAAAAAAAATGGAAGTGAGATTATATTAAAGCCACATTTAAAGCGTATGCCAGTTATATGCACGTTATTCTGATGTCTCCAAATGCAGCAAAGGTTTGATTTGACCTGCTAACAAAAGAAACTGCCATGAAGGCTGTTTTTCTTTTAATGAAAGCTTTTCCATTCATACATGCACACATTCAAAAGTGTGTGTGTGTGTTTGTGTGTCCATGCAAATTACACGTACACACGTGTACTCACACAAGTAGCTTCCAGGGGATCAGGTGGATTTTTTCTTAGGCAGTTTCTGAAGATTAATGTGGCCAGGTGTGTTTGTGTGTATGTGCATGGATGTGTGCGTGTGTGTGTGTGTGTGTGTGTGTGTGTGTTCTCAGCCTTGTCAATTCACACTTAAATAATTCCAACCTCCCCCAACTATCTGCAATCCTCCAGTCTCTCTCTCTCTCTCTCTCTCTCTCTCTCTCTCTCTCTCTCTCGAACAGATTGAACTTCTTAATGAGCTGTTTTTATGGGCTCCTAATGCTCATCCACAGCTCTCCATATGCTCTTTCCCTCCATCCGTCCATCCCTCCCTGCCTCCCTTGACTCATCCATCCATCCATTCACCCCCCACTCCCCACTCCCCAACCACACCCTTGTTCACACACATTTCCCAAGTCTTCCTACTGCAACAATGTTTTTATGTACGGGCAGGAGAGCACACACACATTCAGTCACAATCACATTACTGTTTGTAATAATGCAGCACTGTAACACACCATCGTACACTACAGTTACTATATTATACATACAATCTTGATTCTTAATCTCAAAAACGATCTACACTGCATTGCATTAAAACCTGCGTCAGAATCTATCAAGGGAAATTATTCTGCTTTGTTTTATTTATTTTGCTTGATCGCACCGATGTTGGAACGCACATGCATGTGGGTGGAAGAAAGTTCATACAGCACAAAATGGCAACGGAAGCTAGTTGCTCTGATAAGTGGAGATATTTTATTTTATTCAAAGTTATGCCTCATAAATTTTAAAATTTCGCTGTGAAATGTAAGTTGTGTCCAAGCAGAAAATTCCACAAGCAATCTGTGGAAGCTCTTGATCAGAAAAAAATGGCCTTGTCGATACTGTGGCAAAAGAACCTCATCTGGTTATGGAGAATGTCACGAATGTCTCAACTTGTTAAAATCTGATCTCTGCTTCCGGATGCATTATTAAGATAATGGCTTCCGACACTGGGACTTGCATTTACAACATGCATTCTCCTTATTTATCACAGACCACATCCGTACGGTGGATAAGATTGCATTCTGATTGTAATGTGCCCTGCTCTCATTTACAGCTTCCATCAACATGTGTTTTTCCTGGATCTTATCTGGATACAGACTGTATGTTAATGCAAGGTGTAAACAGAGTCTCAGACACATTCTGAACAAGATAACAATAACAGAGGCTGACATAAAAGCAAAGTCATGAATAATATGTTTAATTTCCTCTTTGAATAGCGAGCAATATTGAAATTTTAGGAGAGTGATAAGTAATTAGTGTTGGATTACACACCTGAGTAACTTCCCAAAGGCTGTTCATATACAGTATATCACTATTTATACACTCAATGGCCAGAAAAATAGAAACACTTGTCCAGTGTAATACAGTGCAATGCAACAGTCCTGCAATAAATATAATCTTACTTAAAATGTTAAATTTTTGTTCAGACTGCTATTCAAGTTGTTTCTATGCTGACTTAATTTCATGATACACTTTTGAGGCTGTACTTTGTGGAGGTATTAGACTGCATTATACTGTATTTCTATTATTTTGCCCATCTCATTCACTTACATGGAGGAGCCAAAATATTAGAATCATGGTACAATATAATGCAGTCCAATAAAACAACAGACTCAAGCCTCAGAAAAGTCCTTAGAGCTGAATCAACTCCTCTCTGAGTGTCATCCAACCGAAAAGTATTACTTTCATAAAGTTAGTGTTTATTACAGGACTGTTGTATTGGATTGTACTACAAAGAACAAGTGTTTCTATTTTTCTGGCCACTGAATGTATATCTACAGTATATAGTTTATGTAGATATGGTCTGGTCTGTTTTCTGCAGACGATGGTATTAATCAGAATGCACTGATACTGCAATGTAGTGTGTAATTAAAGATTCCCATTCAAATTCCAATATTTCAATGCAGAGCTCCAATAAGTAGGAACGCAGAGCAGAGGTAAGCAGAAAGCAGAGGTGCTTAGCCAGCCGTATTGGTGCTGGAGCCTCATCTGTATGTGTTATCAGCCCATCTCCCTAGGTACACACACACACATACACACAACCACAATGCATTTTCTCTCTGAATACAGATGCCTTCTTACTTTTTCTCCATATATTTCCTCTTTCTTTCACGCATACACACACACACACACACCTTTTTCCCTATGTTCACTCCCCCATGCACCAGACGGCCTGCAAATATGCAGGTATTACAGAAAAAGTCTGCCTATCAAACCGTTGGGGGAAAAGAGAGGTGAGAATTATTAATATCATGTTTGGCATTTTTGTCCCTCAGCAAATATAAAAAGTACATTTTCCTCTCCCCTGCCTGTATTAAAAATTTTACCCCCGCAGGAATTACTTTTTATTTCAAAGGACCACGCCTGCAGTGCAAACAGAGTGCAAGCACAAAAACCAAGTACCACACAAACGCACTCACAACAAAGCACACATACACATGGACACACACACACACACTTCTTTTTCCTGTTTGTGTTGTTTTGGAGGCAGACGGCAGGTTTTTAGTGCTGTGTCTTCCTGGACGGCACGTCTCAGTGCTCATCCATTAGAGCCAGGAACATTGTGTCGTTACTGAAGTCTGTGACAACTAATAGATGTAATGATTTGACTGGAGCGAACTAATACACTGACACACACACACACACACACACACACACACACACACACACACACACACACACACACACACAGAGTCAGAGAGACACAGAATCATGGATCATGGACATCTCAGAAGTAAAAGCTTATCAAAGTATCAAAAACATACAAATAAAAAGAAGTACCCATACAAATTTCCATTAAAACACAGCTGTCTCCATTCTTCTACACTCATCTTTTATCTGTTTTTTTAAAGGGGACATTTTATTCAGATTTTCATGTTCTTATTTTCATTTAGAGGTCTATTTTGAAACATTTACCATTTTTTATTGTACAAAATACTTGAAAATTGATACACTTCTACTCTCCCTTGCTGCAGAAGTGCTGTGCATACAAAGCATGTTACATGTTGATGTAACCATGTCAAAGAAGTAAAGGACTAATCAAAAACAAAGATTTCCAGGCAGTTCAGGAACTATGGCTTTAGCTTACTGGATGCATTTCTACAGACACAAACCTCATGTTTTACAACTTTGACACAATCAACATTATATTACACGACAAATGAGGTAAAATAACAAAAAGCAAAATCAAATGTAAGTCTGAGTTTAGCCAAATTTAAATTTTCGGTCTCATTTCCTCTTGGTTCTGGCCCATATTATAAATGGGAAAATCAATTTAAGATGATTCACACCTTTATCTTTATATCAGTTTTTTTCTCCTTTTAATGTTTCTCGTAGCTTCGATGTCCAACGGAGCACAACATGATGTCCAGTGGCACATTGACAGACAAACATTAACACATCACTACGTTGCCTCGCATTGGCTCAGCTTGTGTCTGGACAATACAGGGTTCAATGGGATGCATGAAGACGCAAAGATATTTATGCATAGGATGAAATAACATATGAAATAACAGGGAAGACCCAGTACACGCTGGAGGGATTACATCTCCTGGCTGGCCTGGGGACGCCTCGGAGTCCCCCAGAAGGAGTTAGAGGGCCTGGCTGGGGACAGGGAAGTGTGGGCCGGTCTGCTTAGTCTGCTGCCACTGCGACCCGGACCCGGATGAGCGGAGGATAATGGATGGATGGATGGATGAAATAACGATCCCGGTCGGTGTAAAACATCATAATATCACCTGCAAATACCTGAAAAACTTTCCAAATCTTTCTCGTTCCCTCACCTGTCTGGCGTCCTTCTCTTGCCATTCTCGTTGACATCCAGCAGGAGTTCGGATGAGTCGACGGGGGAGGTGGTGCTGGTGTCCAGCAGCAGCTGCTCGTGCTGGGCCAGGTACTGTGCCGGGTTCNACGGGGGAGGTGGTGCTGGTGTCCAGCAGCAGCTGCTCGTGCTGGGCCAGGTACTGTGCCGGGTTCTGCTTGGCCAGTCTGGCACAGTGCAGCAGCTCCCTCTGAAGGAGCGGCAGGTTGGCCTACAGAAGACAACAGCAGTGAATTTACCAGTGGATTAAAGGACCATACTGGTTATTCTGCGTGTTTGAGCAGAATATATACACTACCTGCATACACATTATTGCCAAATATTTCTAAAGAACACCACTGGAGCAGTACATTTTTAAATAGTTTTTCCTACTTTCCATGCTGCTATTGGTTTCAGTTCATTCAAGCATGCTATAAAAATACATTTGAGTAGACTTACAAAGCGCATGAGATAGTTAATCCATCACAGCGAACAATATGCTGTTATTGTTTTTTTTTGTTTTTTTTTTTTGGTCATAGTTACAAAATTAATGGATCCAACATGGAATCAAAGGGAAAACAGTATGTCTTTGCCAGGGAATATAGTCCCAGGAAGAAAACTGCTTTTACCACAGAAATTCAAACCCCCATGCCATCTACATTCAGGCATGCGTGTTAGCAGGCAAAACATTGAATTTTAAGGTGGCTGAACATTTGATTTGGAAAGATTAGGGGTTTATATTTTAAAAAAATGGTTTGAGTAGCATAACGGTATTTATTGGGCTCAAACATGAAAAACCACCAGTAAGACCCTTTAAGACAATGTGGAAACCTGTCTAAAATTTTGTCCAGCATCCAACTAATAGAGAGCTTTTGTCACACATCAAAATATATTATCCTTCAAGAAAGAATGCAAAACTCTAAACTCTAAAGCACATATTACGATATCTTGACGAGTTTCTTTCCTCTCTTTGTATTTCAGAAACATCAGTTTGAGGTAACAAGAGATCCATTTCCTCAGCGTCATCCTTCTGCTCATTACCTCTGAACCACCGCCACATCCTGTGCATTAACACCCACAGAGGCACAACCTTATGCATTATCTAAAGAAACAGCAGCTATTTTCAATCTCTTCGACATAACAAGGGGGTTCGCTTTCTTGTGCAGAGTTAGAGGGTCATGCAGGTATGTGAGCATCAACTTCAAAGACATCTGATGGGGTACATTTTGAAGCAAGAAGATGAAAGTGTTGCGTCAGTCAGGTTCAGAGTGAGAGAGGACTATTTTTGGGAAGACATCACAAGAGCCTTTGGGAGGGGATGGGATGGCATTGTAAATTTTAGGTCTCTAAATCTTTGTTTTGTCCTCAATAACTTAATCGCTCTTTCAGTCTCTTCTTCTTTCCTCATTCATGTTATTTTTGTAATCTTTTTCTTGGTAATTTTTTTCTTGGTGTTTCATCATTTCCTTCTCCATCTCCACTCTTTCATCCTTTTCTTTCCTCTTATCTGTTGTCAGATTTGCTTCTCTCTTTTTGACTGTGTCTTGCTCATCTCATCTTTGCCCAAATGCATAAAGGTATAACAGCACTAAAACAGCCATGGTTTGTTTTGTGATATTCGTGTTTCATAATCACTTTCGATCCCTCTCTAGCAATCGACTGCAGTAAGAGAAATGCCAAGTGCTGGCTTACCTGCCTGAGTTAATGGTCCGTTAATAGTTTATGATCTTAATTACCCTCTGAAAAAAGAGCATAAAATAGATTGCTTTGACCCCTGTGAACTCATCTTTCATTAATTAGAGGTCATGCTAATTGCCAGAGAAGTGGGCTGCGTTAACAAAAAGAATGAGTCAAGAAATATAAATCGCTGAAGAGGCTGGATCTTTCTTGTTGTTTTGCATATGATGAAGTATGGTGATTTGCATCTGTGTAGTTACTGCAACTAACATCTGCACTTGCATAAAAGGAAAACTGCAAGTTTTGTTCAGCAGCTAAAATCTGCTCAGGATGATTTATTGAGGAAAATACTCAATTTGGCATTTTGTCAAATGTGCCAAAAACAGTATGGGTTGTGGAATATTCAGGATATGCTGCACTTGATCTTTTTTTTTTTTTTTNCTTTTTTTTTTTTTTTCTGTTTCTGTGAAACAACATGATCTTATAAGTTCATTGCATGCCAGGTTGTGTGTGATGAATACCTGGTGAACAATAGTGTTGCAATAAACAGGAAGAAAAAACTATACAGGTACAAATACATCATCAAGTTGTCATTGATTTGAGGCAGTTTATAGATTTTGGCGCTAAATTTTTGAATTTTGTCAGGGGTTGTTTAAATCAGCCATTGGTGAATGTGTCTCAAACTGCAATTTAGCATTGCTGTTTTGGATTGACGGCCAAAGATTTTGTCACGATTCTCTCACTAACTTTCATCTGTGACCGTCTCAAATCTGTAGGAGCCTTGACTTGCTGTAGGAGAAGGTACGCGATTGACTTAGTTTTCACCTTTTTAATCAATATGTCCAATCTTTCCGATCACAACTCTCTCTTTATCTATGTATGTGTTTATTCCTGTGGTTCAGTCTCATTTTGCTCCACTGACATCAACATCAGCACAAGAAAAACAAAATACCAACCAGATAACTTTAATTTGAAAACAGAGACACACTGTTACTCTGTAAGCCTCTCATGTGTCAGGCGTCCCGCCAACACATTACATCATCGGCGCTGTGTGGTTTATGACTGCCTCCTTCCAGTAAATAGTCACAACCAATTTGTGGTTTGATATTAAGAGAATGGGAAAGGAGTTGAGTGGGTTTGGGTGGTGGTTGAAGGGTCGGCTCGGTGTAACATTAGCGTAATGAAAAACTCTGAGCCCTGATGTGCATTGTTGCAGCTGTGCTTCGACGCACCTATAAAAGCTCCCCCACACCTCCAACTGCTCTCCGCTACCATATGGTAGCTGGCATTAAACGCCCTGAAGTGGGAAGACACTAAAATTAGACTGGGGAGAGAGAGAGAGAGAGAGAGAGAGAGAGAGAGAGAGAGAGAGAGTGAGAGAGAGAGAGAAAGAACGATGGAGGGAAAAAAAACGAGTTGCATCTTTGATTCTGCAGCCATCCCAGTGATACACTAACCATCTGGTGAGGAGAGGAGAAGGGAAGGAGGGATGGATGGATGAGGAACAGTGGATAAACAGAGACAGGAAAGGAATAAAGACAAAGAGCAGAACATATGGAGAGGAAAACAAATGGGAGGAGAATGAAAAGAGAATAAGATGAAGAAATCTGAGGGATGAGAGAGTGGTGGAGGGAAGGAGACAATGAGGATCTCAACTCCCTGCCTGTGTCGTTAACATGCCAGTAACGGTGGTCCTAGTGGGACCAATTTTGGCTGCGCACATCCATGCAGGATGTCAGCGGACAATATGGGCTTGTGAATGTCAGCGCATGGAGGCACATTTACCTCGTGCCTGCAAACAGACAGTAAAGGGGGGAGGAATAAAGGAAGAAGGAGCAGGAGCAAGAGGGCAAGAAAGAACCCTTCCAGAAGTGTGTAATAGAAACAAATGAGCTTTGTGTTAAGAGTTCTCCCTGCTCTCTATCTCTCACTACGGTCCTGATATTGATCTCAGCTTCATCTAAACTCTCAACATGATCCGAACTACTAACACACAGTCCATCTCTCATGGACCCCAATCCCATTCATCATCTTTGACTACCAAAACAAACCATAACACCATCTCTCACCTCCAGACTGTTTTAACTCACAATCTTGCAGACATTCAAAACGTGTCCAAATACACATAAATGACCACTATTTCACCCCAAATACAAACACAAAAACCATCATCCTTCTTCATTCTTGGAATAAAGAGATGTGAGATGTGCCATTGTGACTGAAACGAGCCGAGTAGTGACAAATGGGCCGAAGCAAGGAAACGGGTGGATGCTTAAGAGAGCGCGCCTTCCAATAGCAATACCATGGTAATGGCTGAAAATGGGAAATACTCGCTGAAAATGTGGCTTAGCGGGAAGAAAAAAATCGATGACAAAACAAGCCTGAGAGAAAGAGGAGGAGAAGGAGGAGGCTGGAAAGGAGTGTATGAAAGGGGACGTTGTCCTCAGGCCAAAACCAGACTGTGCTCTGTTCGTGTTAACTTTTTAAAAACATCTATGCCTTTCCAATTCAAATACTGTAGAGAAAAATACATTCTTTAGTATGACATGTAGCTTACTGTAATGGGAAAAGAGCGACTCTAAAGAAGGAAGATCTGCCTCAGGACTGAGACTGCTTACATCCAGTGTTTAATTTATATGAAAGACAGACAGAGCGGAAAAAGGGAGGGGATGAGAGCGATAGAATGAGAGATACAGTGTCGAGTGAAATTGCAGAGAGAGGGAACGAGAGGCAAGAAAGGAAAAGCAGAGATACAAGAGAGGATGCAGATGGAAAGAGAAGGGAAAAATGGGGAAAGCAGGAATAAAAATCATAGACAAATGTATGCACATCTGTGTGGCTGGCTAAATGCTTTTCACATACAGTCGAGGCAAACTTAGTGTAATAACAGGATATATATATATTATATATATGTACCTTCAGAAAGGGTATGACAAAAGGTCGCAGGGGGAAGTTGGTGGCTTCTTGGAGCTTGGAGTGAAATTCTTCGATGGTTAGTGTGGAATTCTGGAGGAGAGAGAGAAAAAGAGGGAAAACACATGAATCCATGTGGAAAGCATTAAGTGATAATATTACTTATTGGAAGCTAAGCTATAGCCTGGCCTGGAGTGAATGTTTCGGGTCGTGTAATAGGAAGCATATGGCCGGGCCACAGTGAAAGACCCCCAGAAAACAAAGACACACATCTCCTTCAATTAACAAGACAAATACACATATAAAAAGCATGAGTCACATCATAAAACTATGCCGCTTAAGGCAGACATGTATCTGATTTTCCATGTTTTTACTCTTTTTGACCATTATGAATTATAATATATGCATCTATTTGTGCAGGTTTTTATCCTCTTCACTGCTTTTTCTTTGTGTCTTTCACTGTTGTATGTGTACATGCATGTCCTCATCAAGAAGTACATGAGCCTATCATATTTGTGACATAATGCTCCACACCTTTGTTTGCCTCTATGCATCACTGACCATATAACTGCCTCTTTTCACAGAGCAGGTAAGACCAAAGCTGGTGACAGCAGTGGTAAACTCCATAACAATAACTAGACAAATGTGCAGTGGGAGGAGATAGAGGAAGTGTGTGTATCTGCAAGAGAGGCGTGTGTTTTGGTTTGTGTGGAAAGTTGTTGCATTAACAGATGACGAGACAGCCTTGACACTATTTTTAATTTCTGACATGAAGTATTCCCAGGATGCCAAGAGGATAGAAAGTCAGCTACATAACAAGCAAAAAACACAAGTGAAAAAAAAAAATAAACTGAAATGGAGACCATAAAAAACCAGAAGATATTATTTTTCCTCCCCTCATTCTCCGTGTTATTTCCCAGACCTGAATTTTGTTACATTCAGACTTACATCTGTTCACCCAGATTGTGTAGGGGCTGTTCTTGACAGCTCACGAAACCTCCCGAGTCTTCGTCTCTCCAGCACACAACTAGCTAATTAATGGTGTCACTCTTTCAATAAAGNAGAGAGAGAGAGAGAGAGAGAGAGAGAGAGAGAGAGAGCCAAAAGGACACAGGAGAGGCATGTGCTTATGCAGACGGTGAGAAAAATAAACATGGTGAAGCCAAAAGCAGGCTATGCTCTGTGTGGCTAATTAAAAAAATTCCTTCCTCCCTCCTCCTCTTCCTCCTCTCTGTGCAGCATTCAATCACTATTTCTGGATTCCCTTGCTCGTTACGCTCGAATTTTCTCTGATCACACAGATGTGTGGTAAATCTTTATATTTTTACATGTAATTTATACCAGATGCTCTTGGTGATATGGCCTTGATATAACCATGTCAGCTAAGCTGGAGAAACACGTTTTCTTATCAAATCTCTGCGGGATGAAAGGATTGTGATATATACAGACTTGATCTTTAGGAGAACTACTAATCTTTTGTGGGAAACATCTGCACAGTCTATAAATACTGTAAATTCTGCTTTTTCATCTGCTCAATTGTCCTTGTTATGGGTTGTATACCGGTGTTAATATATTTAAATAAAAATGAACACTAACTGATTTACTGGTAGAGATGCTACTTTTACATTTTTGCTCGTTACACTTGTTTACCTCTGCATTCACAATACAACATTGTTCAGCGTTACCTTGTTCATGTCATCTTATGTGTCTTTTATCGCAAAAATACCTTGAGATGTCATCATATTATTTTAAGGCTAAATCGCCCATTCCTAAATCAAACAATCGCAAAATACCTGTAAATTAAAAGGAAAGAATTAAGTGCTAATATAAAATGTATTGATTAGATAAAGTGCATATTCTTGGAGTATGTCTGTGTTTGTATTTTGTTCATCCTCTTAAAACTATAATTATCATGTCTTCACACTTATGTTCATACATGTGCAGTGTACATGTTCGAAAATTGCATTGGTCAGTGGTAAAGATGACAAAATATAAACCTGTTTTAATATTATATTTGCTTTTCACTTCACCAAGGACTTCAACCCTGATCATCCTCTGCTTTTATTGTTCCCCGTTGTTGCATTAAATATTTGTTATATTTTCATTTAAATAAATGCTATGTACTAAAATCAAAGGTGGATCAGGTCTATAAAGATAAAAGTCTCCTGGTTGGATGTCATTCCTTGTCCCTTGCTGTTACTCTGAGAATCAGTTGCAAGTACTAATGGATGTAAGTCAGTCAATCAATCCAGGAGGCAAAGATTTGCAAATCCCTCTAAGTGTTTTTTTTTTTTTTTTTTNTTTTTTTTTTTTTTTTTTTACAGTTATGGAGGAACTGCTGGGTTTACCACATGAAAAATACCTCCCATCAGAGAGAATTACTTCCAAGTTAATTTAGTATCTTTATCTGTGTGAACAAATGCTGAGAATTTTTCTCAAATAAGCCACTTATTGCTACTACCAATGTCAACTTTCACCTTTTGAGCCCTTTGAGCCACCGTAGCTACTCACCACTAGTCCTAGTACTAGCGTGCGGACCCGCTCGCCGATTTCAGGTGAGATGTCGTTGCCAAACTGCTGCAGAGTTGTAAGGAAGCGCTTCAGCTTGCTGAGCTGCCGGGCGCCACAGGCTGGCGGCAGCTGCTGATTGGCCAGTGAGGATGAGGAGGAGGAGCTGGGGCCATTGCTGTAGCCATTGGGAGGAGATGGAGCACCATTGAGCGCCGTAGGGGAGTGACTACTACCATTGGTTACTGCATGAGACAAGGACATAGAGAACGGTTTTAAGAGATTGTGAATATGAATGATTGCTAACTGTGCTGTGGAAAAATAACACTGCTTTGGCTTCTAATTGGTGGCACATTCGTGTTTGCTATATATAAAACACAGAAAAATAACTTTAATCACCAAGCGGGCCTTTAAAAATACCAACAAAGGAAACAACATAGGTCAGGTTCATGGAGAGCCGCCCACTGATTTGAATGATTTACATCCCCCCCCCCCCNCCCCCCCCCCCCGAAAACATTCTCAGTCCTCAACATTTGTTTCCAATCACTGTGGCTTGTTTGATCCTTTGTGGCATCCTCCCATAAAAAACATATTTCTGCATTTGGAGACATGCTGCCTCTTTCCACCTCCTTCTCCCTTTCCCTCCTTCCCTGCAGTCTAAACATACAGGGACAGTGTGACCCCCCGACGCGCCGGAGCATGGGAGCGGAGGGGGGGAAGGAGTTGGTGTACAAAGAGATACAAGGCGGCATAAAGCTTTCTCTCTCTAATGAGATTAGGTTCTGACTAGTGATCCACTCACTCCCCTTCTGGCTGCCGTTCAAAGCCGCCACTGTAAAGAGAGGAGAGAGGAGAGAGAAACGAGATGCTCAAACTGCATCTGGTAACAATTACATCGGGCTGAAATCAAAACATACCGCTTTGTTAAAACCTTCAGCGTGCGTAATGAGAGAGTGGGCCTTTCCTCCCTCATTGCACGGAAGCCCCGATGTTAATTGTGGAGTGCGAGCTATCCAGAGAGAAAGAAAGACAGAAACAGCGAGAGGGAGCGAGTAAATGCCAGACACTAAGAAAGGGAGAGTGAGTTATTGAGCCTGAAAGAGGAAGAGAACAAAATAATGTCTCTCTTGCACAGATCTAGCTCTACTAAAGCAGACTTGAGTGTTGTCAACATTTTCAACCACAGGGCTTTTGATTCTTTGATTCTAGTGCTCTTCATGAAAGTGGTTAAGTATGCACTTCTAAGTGAACGCTAGGGTGTAATTTGCTTGTTACAGGCTATGTGCACGTCATGGCAAAGCTCCCAAGGTTTGTAAGCGTGGGTGTTGATGAACTCGTTGGGAGAGTGTTGTGAATGAGTGCATTTTAGCAAGGTTCAATGCAGCTTGTTAATGAAATTCCTGATGTTGAGGAATTTTTTTTTTTTTTTTTNGAATTTTTTTTTTTTTTTTTGCTTTATTAGTGCATGCTGCCATTGTGTAAGCATGTCTGCTTGTCTTGGTGTGCATAGAGGAAATTGTGTTGGTTAGACATTGATTGTGATATTGGCTTTAGGAGAAAAAATAACGTTAGCATTAGCCCTTTTGAGCACCTTCCACATACATGATGAACGTTAGCATGCTGTGTAGTAATTTAGCCCCAGCCAGTTTTCACAAATAGTTTCCAAACCAATAACTATCAATCAACAAACAGTTGCACAAACATCCGTTTCTGGTCTGAACATGATTTGCGCCACTTCCAAACCAACTACAGAATAAGCTATTGATGTACTGATTGATCTAGATTAGAACCAGAGATGGCTAACATGTGGTTAACGTGATGTAAACTACACCTCTGTTTATCAAATGAAACAGACCTTTAAAAAGGTCATAAGACATCAGTCTTACCCAACATGTCCTTATGAACATGTTGAAGGTTAGTGTTGTTGTATGTGCTCAGTATGCAAATACAGCAGGTAGTTTTCCAGATGTTATCGTGAAGTCAACTTCTGCTGCCGTAGTTTTCTTAGTATATGAACCAAAGGATGAGTTTGAATGAGAAAGTCTCTCAATTCCATCTTTGTTCCATGTTATTTAGTTATCCTGGTATAGTAAACTTCTTCCTGTTTTGATTTTCTTTGTCCCGCCCCCAGAAATTTCTGACCAATGAGCAGAGCGACAATTATCACATGACCTTTGCTGATACAGTTTGGCTCACGAACTACAGGTCTGAAAATGCACTACATACATAATTTAACAAAATGTAATAAACATGGCAACAAGGTACATGGTAAACATGGTAAACATGGTAAACAACATAATGTAATAAAATGCATCATTTGGTTTTAGATGGAAAATTCTTCATGAAGCAGAGGGCTTATCACTTTATTTCCAGTTTTCATCCAGAATTGAGGTTTCTCAGTAATGTTGGAGCACTGCTAACAGCCTAGTGAGCCTAATTTAAGTGATTTTCAGGTAAAAAGATGCCACAGCATCATTCAAATCTGCTTTTTAATCATCTAGGTTAAGTTAATAGACCTCTCTTTCATCAGCATTTTGATGACTATATTTCAGCAATGCATCAGGTTCTACAGGGTTGCCTGGATATATGTCTTGTCAGAAGTTGTATAAAATCTGTTAAAATGTGATTTTCTTTACAGGTAGTGTGATTGCAGGATTTTACAGGTGAGGCATCATCACAGCAATGGCAGCTTGTTCATGACCCCCTACTCCACTGGATTAGTCTATGCTTTCCCTGTGTGTGATACTCACGTGTTGTGGGGGNACCCCCTACTCCACTGGATTAGTCTATGCTTTCCCTGTGTGTGATACTCACGTGTTGTGGGGGTGTAGGAACTGTTGCGGGGTCCTCCTTGTGTGCTGGGTGGGGGCGGCATGGTAGGAGGAGTTAACCTTGACTGTGTCTTGACGTCCGCAGGTGAGTCGGGCATGGTGGAGCGCTTCCCAGTGCGATCTGAAGGAAGACAAAGAACAAGATTAAGCTACATAACATACATAAAATACTATTATCTTAACATATGAGATCATATAGGACACACATATCTGTGTGCAAGAAACGAATGATATCATACTGAGGTCAAAATTCATTTACATGTAAATAGAAGAAGGATTTAATTCCCAACAAAGCGTCTACAAAACTGAACTGCAAAGACAGATTCTGCAGATTCTGGAAATAGATGGCTCACACATCACGTCTGCGTGTCTTGCCACAATGACACTGATGCATATGCTCAGAGTGAGACATGAGAAATGAGAGACAGAGGGGAGAAAGGAGAAAACGAAACAAACACACGCGCGCGCGCACACACACACCCTGGAGAGGAGTGTAAATCTGCAGTGTGTACGGGTACTCATTCCACTACCATCTGTGCCATCCTGCATGCCCGCTGTACTGAATGGCAACACAACCCCGCCTTCCCTGCTAACGACTGCAGTACTCAGTACACACACACACACACACACACACTAACAAACAAAGATTCAANTAACGACTGCAGTACTCAGTACACACACACACACACACACACACTAACAAACAAAGATTCAAATATAAATGTTCTCTCTTAGCTTTTACCCACTTATCTTTTTTCTGCTTGTCGAGACAAAAATGATCGCACATTGGAGATTTAAAACACAAAATACAACACATTTATCACATCAACCACATCATGCTCTCAGTGCTTGTAAGAAATCACAAAAAAAACCAAAACATTTATCTAAAAGAAAACATGTTTGATGACTTGCTTATTTGGACCTAATTCAGTTGCTTTGTGTTCAGTTGATAACTGATGATATCAACTGCATGAGAACAACCACAAGTTTATCAGAGTCTTGCACTTGCATGTGGGCTATGCCCACATTGTGCAGGAAAAGATACACAGCTAACAAACCTATCACAGAGTCAACAGACCGTTATCAACCATTTCTGTGACACATTGTGAGAAGGAGACTATAAAAAAGGGAGGGGAGAGGAAGGCGGGAGGGTGGAGGGAGAAAAGAGAAAGGACAGAGTGAGGAGGGAAGGGAGGAGCCTGTTAGAGAAACAAGCGCTATCTGTGACATTGGGACTGTTGGACACACTGTAATCACGGAGAAAATGCATGTGCCTTGACACAACGTATAGACACGCATGCACAAAACCAGAAACACACACACAGCAAAAGCACACACTCTCTATAATCAGGGTGGCGAGGGTACATGTTCTAGAATTAGGGTGGTCCCCGTCACACATTCTTGCCATGGCAGGGACACCAAACATCACAGTGAGTGTGTGAGTGCATGCACACACTCACCATGCTTTTTCATCTTAGTCATTAAATATATCTATATGAAATTTTGTTTTTTGTCTGTATAAGTGTGATTTTAAAAAAATTATTGGCAGATCTTAGTGGAAATTTGGTTCAGATGTAGATACAGAAAATTTTCAACAGATATCTTAAAATTGCTATTGGCTTTTTAAGATTTTTCATTAAATACTACACTTTCTTGTACTACTTGTATTTATATAAAGTAAACTCCACCAGTCTTAGTGCACAGTGATGCAGACTGCTTTGGTTCATCATCATTCAGGTAAAGTGAGAGACAGATACTGATGTCTCAGAGACAGGAAAGCCTAAGCCTGTTATCCAGGTCCAAACCTGAGCCGCCATCCTCTGCTCGCTGCTGCTGAGGTGACTGAGTATTTTAGTCACGCTAGCTCAGCTTTAGCAACCAGACAAGACAGAGAAGGAGATGTCCTGAAATTCTAAAGGGAATGTGCTCCATAAGTAATTTCTTTCTGAAAGTTTAGCTCATTTCTATTTATTCTGTGTTTTGACCCTTTGAACAGGGAATGAAATGAAACAATCAAATCAGAAAAATATACAAGATATGCAGTAAATTCACTTTTCATAAGAATAACTTTCTGTAATCAGGAACATGATTCATTACACCTGCGAAATATTCTGACATACAAGGAAGTGAGGACTGCGTGGAAACTCAAAGCACCTAAGCAGAACTTTTACAAGATTGTATGTGATGCTGATTGCCAGAATGAGCTCCATACAACAAAATATATCCAGGTTGAGTCCAGGTGCTAGTTTAAATGTCCATGAAACAAGAGTTTAAAAACCTCACTTATAGCCCCTAGAGGCTTCCAACTTCCTACATCCAACCACACCAAAGGCATTTGATCTATACGACTGATTGACAATGCCTTTCTGAGAGCGCCACGCTCTTATGTCTATTAGATATCTGTCCACTAAAAAGCACACAGCGGTATGCTATTATCTGGATTCTCCTTTTCTTGTAATCTCTTAAGAAATACTGAACTTTTTGACTCACCAGGAGATCAACAAGGGCATCCTGGCAAACAAATCCTAAGCCAATATCTAAGGTCAGAAGAGAGGGAAGGAAGGGGAGTTCTGTTACATCCCCTCCACAGACAGGAGTCACCCTCCTCCTTACTAATCATGGAAAACTGTCCCTCTGTTACCAAGCAATCTCTGGAGGCATCCTAGGAGGGGCTGGCTGATAAAGGCACTGGGAAGGTTGGATCTGTTGGGCTCCCAGCTCATACTCTAGTAGAGCCAAGTTGGGCTGGATTCTCAAAAGCTCTGGTTTTGATTGCAAAAATGCTGTTTTTTTACTGCAAAAATGCTGTTGAATGACACCATTACTCATAATTTATTAACTTAAGCTTAGCATTAATTCATTCTATAATATTAGCTGTAGCCCGGGAATTGAGCATTGGAGTAAAATATGGAGGTAAAAAGCGAGGAATTGGAGGAGAGCAGCTTTAAGGATGCAGGGCTGAGATAAGTGGAAAAAAGCTGAGTGATTAGGAAAGCAGAGAGCAGAGGAATGGAGGTGAAAGAAGAGTCAGTATGAAGAAATGACAGAGAAAACAGTGACAGAGTGTCTATTGTGTGGTCTACCCATGATAACTGGCGCAGTCACACACACGCATACACACATGCAAACTCTTTCCATTCACTCTCCATTGTCCCACCTGGCCTGAATGAAACAGGTTTACTACTCTAATTTCACTCAGTAAAAATCTGGATCTGACTATTTATTTTATAAACTCAGGATACAGCAGAATAACTAGTGGAAACATATAGTCTTACTCCTGGCTGCCAGCTATCATATCCTGTATGCCTGCCTAGAATATGACCTATGAAAATACAAGGTGATTAAAAAAGACGGCCGGGTGACAGGACCCAAGGTAATTCATCATTTTCCAGTCATACACAAAGACCTTACATGTATATACTTAACCAGCCCAAGTTAAATAGAGAGAAGTCACCATATCACACATGGTTGTACTTATCCTCTTTCAATGAAAGATTGTGCTCAAGTTTTCCATAATTCTGTATATTGGCTTTTCTAATTGTGTGGTAATATTTGGCCCAGATCACTTGATCTATTGTTAGATAGTGGGATGTAGCATTACAATCCAAATCATTTTGTAATTGCTTTAATTTTTATGGCCAGACAGGAAAACTGATAGTATAAATGACTCACATGAACACAACACAATGGTAAAGAAAGCATAGCTTTCCCTGTGGTACTATTCATTTATTCCCAATAAAATGTACCATAAAAACTTATACTGTAGAGTCCATTTGAAGCACTGTGTAAAACATGGAAAGAAGAAAACACAAAAAGCTAGAGTTAAGCTCTGTTTGAACTCCCACATAGTCCTGCAGGCCCTGCAGCTGTATGAAAAGCTGAGTTTGGTTACAGGCTTGTAATTGGGGATTAACATCTGGGTCAGTGTTATGATTGGATGGCAGTTGCCGTGTGGAGATGAGAGAAACATAACCCCTGTAAGCATGTGAAATTCATCTGAAATCCCTCAGGTGCAGAAGATGAACGATAAAGAATGAGTTAGTGTAAAATACATATATGTATATATAGGTATGTGTATATATATATACGTATATATACATGCATTCAGGCAATGACATGTTCTCACTCACATACGTCTGTGAGTCGTAAACACAATTACTGTATTTCTCTTTCTGGTTTGACTGAGGGCACTGAAAAGCACAATAGAATAAATGACTTCATACTAACCAGCACAGGCTGCACCCAACCATTCACTCAGCAATTACTGTGCCACTTGAATCAATAGTAATACACTCCCCCTCGCAAGGTAATTTACCCAGTCTTTTGGAAAATAAAAATACATCTTGCAAGTGAAGCACAATATTGAAAACAGCTCAGGGCATGTGGCTGTGCGTTTTCCATTTTCATGAGCAAATGTGGCATGGATGGCTATATTTTCAAATAAAAATATGTGCAGGCAATGGTCAGATAAAGCAACAGTTCAAAGCTGAACAATAACAAGTTTACACGGCTTCATACATAATTCAAATCAAGAACAAGCATCCTTAAACAACCTTGAAAACAAAGTGGAGCTTCTTCTCCCAGCTAATACATCTGTAAAGTTAATGGCCGAACTTAATGCACATCTATTGTCCATTTATTAGCCCAGTAACTGCCCTGACAGATGCATATTGTAGGCAAAGCTGCAGAACTGCGGCCAGCAAATGCAGAGTGCTCCAGGACAGGACAATTATTGACATGTGGAGTTGTAATGGAAAGGGGTGATGAGTGCTTTGACTTTGACTAACTCACTTTACGACTTCTGAGAAGTGCTGTTGTCCAGGATTTAATGGATTGAAGAGGATGAGGACGGTTGTTGAAGACGTAGCAATCAGCTATAAAGTGAGAGAAGAGCCTCTTAAAAGTGTGTTGATTCAATGCTGTATCATTTGTAGGAAGGGGTGCCAAATGTATCGATGATCATACTTATGGATGACAGTGATTAAACGCTCACAACAGCCACTTACTGCATAGTTTTTATCTAAAGTACCTTATGGTGCTCTCAGTGCAAATCTCTTAAAGGAGCAGACTGGTAGTACTGCATGTTTGAGCCCACTAAATACTACTCACATACACATTATCACATGCTGGTATTATTTTTTGTTAACCAATCCAACATAGAGCTACGCAGAAGAAAATGTATGTCTCTGCCAGAAAATACGGTCCCAGGAGAAATTAAAACATGCCTTCTGCATTTGGGCATGAATGTTCGCAGGTGAAACACTGAATTTTATGGTGGGTGTATCTTTTTGAGGCAAGCTGGAGAAAATTGGAGGTATTCTTTGGCAACATAAGGTGTTCAATCTCTATTTGAGTCAGTTTGGTTAGATCACATTTACACATTTCTGACTGTTGTGTTTTTTCAGGTCAGGTGTCTTTTTAATTGATCGGTTTTCCAAAGGTCTGTTTTGTGAAGATCTCTATTGTGATCCAGTGAGTGATATGACAACAAAAAGTCAAGAATCCATGAATAGCATTGTACCATTAGCATGACGTTCTTGAAATAAGCCATGCTTTCATATCAACCACCAAAACATGAAGTTTTACTTTACTGTTTATTGTTATAGAAGAATAAGTGTAAGAATTTGAAAATGTAACCCCTCTTTCAAAAGCTCCCTGTTAAAATGCCAAAAAATTGCATTTAGCTTCCTTTATCTCTTTACAGTCTATCCAACCAGCTCAGACAGAACTCTGGACAACTACCTATCACTCAAAAGGATGTCTTCACACTTGCATCACCCTTTGGCATCGTCCCTGATTACATGATCTCAATGTTTGCAAAATCTCTCTCTCTCTCTTTCTTTCTTTCATTCTTTCTTTCTTCCCGTTTCTCTCTCTTGCTCGTACCCTCTTTCAGCCAGGCTCAAAGAAAGGAGATTTTATCCCCCGCTGACTTGTGATATGCGCCTTTTCTAAGGTTACATGCAAGTTACATCACTTGCCTAAAACAAGGTTGTTGCAATGAACGACATCTAGAAAGAACGCAGCCCCTGAGAAACAGTTCAATATGTTACAGAAAGGACTGTGGTAACCCACTACTCAAAGCAAAAATACTATACTATATCAAACCCTTTTACATTTCATCATCATACACAGAATTATGAGGTCATTTCATATTCAAATTACCATGCAAAACGGGAACAACATCGCCTGACTTTGATATTTTAGATTATTCATAGAGGCTACAATGACTTCAAAGTCTATCATCAGGAGATAGCGTCAAAGAATCTCCATTACACACTTCATAAGTTAGAATTGCCTCTGTGCGTATGCATGAGTATATGATCGTACAGTTGGAGCCCCGGAAAATGATATAATAACAGTGGCAGTAATGTGCCACTCGAGAGTACTTCACACAGGCGAATCCCATTCTTCAAAACAACAATGGATTTCAATCACACTGGGCAAATTTTTGAGAGTTGGCGGCTGCGACGTAAACAATTTACCGTGATCTGGTTCCTGTGTGAGCGTAAGATCATATTAGTCTGACATAAGATATCATCATTATTGAGCTGATGCAAACACACTTACACACACACTGACACACATGCAAACATACAATCTCGATCCACACAATACCATGAGCGGTAGCTGTTGATGTGAAAACCATCAGGCAGTCAAGTTGGAGGTGGCTGTGAATTGAACACTAATGTCCACAACATGCCAAGAAGGAACCTCTGGGCTTGTACACACACACACACACACACACACACACACACAGAGCACACAGTAATGGTTGAAGAAAGGGAGAGGGACACATAGGTAATGGAATAGATGAAGCGATACAAAGATGTGTGTGATAGTGCATGCTGGGTACAGATGTGGAGAGTGAGGAGTGAATGTGTGTGCGAAAGAGAGAGAGAATGGAGAGAACAAGGTGACGGGAGGAGAGATGTGTGAGAGAACAACATTGAGGGACAGGTGGGATGATGAGAGAGAGAGAGAGAGAGAGAGAGAGAGAGAGGCATCGGTATGCAAGTGTTGTATGACCCCACTTCTTTTTCAATCATTCTCCTCCTCCAGACTGTGAATTCACACACAACACACAACATATACACACACACACACACACACAATCATCGGCAGCCAGATGGAGCAGTATGCAGAGCATGTCCCATCAAACTTCACCCGCTTGTCAAGAAGATGTATGGATGCAACGCCCTACTACAAACACACACATCCACACACAAATGCACAGATGCATTGATGCATACACATCGCAAGCAGAGGAAAATAACAAAAATGTCTCTCTCTCTCTCTCTCTCTCTCTCACACACACACACACACACACACACACACNGTCTCTCTCTCTCTCTCTCTCTCTCTCTCACACACACACACACACACACACACACACGTCTGGATCTGATTTCCTTTGTTTTATTTATTTCCTTTCCCAGCAGCAGGATGAAGAGGAGAGCAGCATCACCATCGGTTTCTGCTTTGGATGTTTCTCTCTCTGCTTTCTCTTACACTCTTGTTCTTGCTCTTCCTCGCTTTTCCTCCTCTCTCTCCCCCTCCCATCTCCTCTCCTTCTCTCTATGAACACTCATTCTTCCAGAAAGTTCCTGACAAGCAGTTAAATGACTTTCCTCTCCTTCTGTTCAACACTACTGGCTGCCGCTCCATCAGCCTCTCCCAGCATGAGACAGAGCCTTGTTACTCAAAAAATAAAACATATTAGTTCTCATTGCACATGCAATATTTATATTGTGTCATTCCTTATTACTCCACGGGATCAGTAATTACTTCCACTAGTTACCTGTTAATGAATTCATGCTTCTGCAACTTGCTGTGAGTTTTGATGTTCAATGTTCCTGGCAAACTTTTGCTCTTTTAATTTACAGAAGCTGGAAAACTTCCACCAAGAGAAACTACACTTGTCAGCCATTTGTCAAACTAATTGCTGATGAGGCTGGGACATTAAAGTTATAATAATAGTAATTATTTTTCTGATTAGTAGCTAAATTCTTGCTGATATTGACATGGTAATCTTTCAAACAGCACATTAATAGAATGTAATATAACCATGTTGTCCTCTCAGGCTGGCTGACAGAGCGATTTTAATGGGATACATTGACATTTTGAATTATTTATGTCATTTATTTTCCTTCTCCACTCACCAGTCACATCAAAGTAGAAATATGAAACATTTAGTATTTTTTGGAATCTGAAAAATGTTTTTCTAACAAGGTTAAATCCCTCTTTGAAATGTGTGAATAACACAGAAATATTAAAGGTCGTGATATTGGCTTGTGGCCACATTTTGCATCATCAGAGGCAGGGAAATCATAAACAGAAACAATTTAGCAGTTCGTGAAAGCCTTCAGAAAAAAAATTGCTGATAGAGTATTTGTTTTTCGTAGCTCGTTTTTGCAGGTTCTCTACATTCAGTGTTGTCAAATTTAAGTTAAATTCACCCTCATTTATGCAAAATATGACTTATCTTTAAACATAAAAGGGACATATGCAGATTTTTCTGTTCTTAGTTTCATTTAAGGGGCAATTCTGAAAGCTTTTTAATGCTTTTAAGTGCAAAAAACACATCGATCGACATTTATTCTCCCTTTCCACGGCACTACTGTGCACAGTGAGTGAATACAGGCAGTTTCATGCTGCATTCACTGTACCTCGGCACTGGTACAGTTACAAAATACAAAGCATAATATGTCCCCTTTAAAGAGAAATAAGAATTATTTGATGGTACACATCAGAACAAGAGAAACATTTTTGCTTCTGATCAATATTGACAATCAATGCCTGTATTTATATTTTTCTATATTTTCTCACAGTGTAACATCATGTGTTTACTCTGTCAAGCCAGCAAAGACATAAGGAGATTTATCAATTGCACACAAAGGTCTGAACACCATCTGTTCCAGCACATGCACACAAAAATATATAAACATACACACAAATCTGTGAACACACGCCCTGCAAAACTCCTCAAAGTACACACACACACACATACACAAACACAATGAGCAATAAAACATATGTGGTGGATAAAATTAGAAGTCTGTCACTCTTTTTCAAAAAACAGATTTATAGTAATGTCTGTTTTACCCATCTGTTGAAATAAAGTCTTTCTTGCAGGGAGACAGAAAGAGAGAGAGAGAGAAAGAGAGAGAGAGAGAGAGAGAGAGAGAGAGAGAGAGAAGCAAGTGTTAAGGAACAATAAAAATGATTCACAGTGCCCGTTACGCATCCTCTCAAATCGAACCGATTCCTGCCACATCTTGTTGCCAGGCAAAACTGAACTACAGGGTCTTGTAAAAGAAAGACAGGCAAAGGAAATAGATGGTGGGAAAAAAAATTACAGAAAGAGGGTGGAGGAGGGAAATAAGAGGGTCAGGGAGAGGTAAAGGAGAGAAAGCAAGAAGGAAAACATGAAGACATGCATAGTGAGAGAGAGAGAGAGAGAGAGAGAGAGAGAGAGAGAGAGATTCTAAGAAAAGATGGACTAATACCAAATCACCATCAGTTATTTTTCCACAGCACGGCTGAGAAGGGCTCTGGACACTCAGGGTTGCTCAACAAAGCTCAAAGCTGCTCTGTCATTGGTATTAAAGGAAGATACTGGTGATTTTGTCCGGTAAATACAACCTGAATACATGCTACATTATGTTGTATTACAAATACAACATGCTGTTTCCCAAAACATACTGCTGGAGGGGTAAACTAAATATTAGAATTGTTTTTCTAACCTGCCAGACCGCCATTGGTTTCAGTTCCTTCCCATATGCTATAAAAAACAACTTTTAGAGACTTGAAATGTAATCCATCACACATTACCGCACACTTTTTTAATTTTTTGTCTAAGTTACATTATTCAACTGATCCAACACTGAGCTGCACGGACAAAAAAAATCTCTTCGCAAGGAAATATATTCCCAAGAGAAGATGGCTTTTACTGAGAAATTAAAATGACTGTGCCTTGTACGATCGTGGCTTATAGCAGGTGAAACATTGAATTTTAAGGTGGGTGTATCACCTGAACATTTGATTTTGCAAAATTAGGAGATTTTGGACAAATAACATATGGCTTTATGTTTTGGAAAATGGTTGTCAGTAACGTAGCATGCATGCGAGTCGTATTTATTGGGCTCAAACATGCAAAATCACTGGTGTAGCCCTTTAAAAATATATTTTAAAAAAAAGACAAAAAAACAGTCTATTTTGGGGAAAAACTGACTCATATAAATCATACAAGGTGGAAGCCAGCCAATTGAAAATTGCTTTCTGCATGCAGATTGGTTCATTTCTAATTCCTGGCTGACACTAGGCCAATGGATCTGGATTTTTTCCCCACACAAGACGACATGCCAGCAGAGAGCAACCCACACAAAACACACACACACACACACACACACACACACACACACACTCACACGTCCTAAATCTGGAGGTACTGGAGACACATGGCTTTGTTTTCCTAAGCTTCATACACCAATGGGTTTCCATTCTTGTTTTTTTTTTTTTNTTTTTTTTTTTTGATATAGTACAGAATAATTTTGTTGTGTGGCTGAGGATTAATCTTGTTGCAGTCCATATTATGGTGAATGTAGTAAACAATGTCAACCTCACCACGGGGACTTTCTGTTAGGTTGTGTATTTTTGTATTTGTAGGTCTACACACTAAGCTCTTCTGCTGTCAGTGCTGAGAGATAAACTGTCACAAACGCAACCCGGTAAGACCACATATGCTCTCTCTCTCTCTCTCTCTCTCTCTCTCTCTCTNTCTCTCTCTCACACACACACACACACACACACACAAAACCCCCTGATGAACTCCTTGACCCTTGTAGAACAAAGTACAATTTGGAATCACTGACGCATGTATTCATCGCTACGCACATTTATACACACTGATACACATAAAACACACACATACACATGGGCACACACACACGGGCACATACAACACAAGCAGTGGTAATTTGTGTTTTCTTGCCAGTTGTGTCCACTTAAGTTACATAGAACTCTATTTTCTCTCAGCAGCAACGGTATATGTGTGCAATCATTTCCTGTGTTAAAAGGAATCATATCCCTGTCTTCACAAGCAAAATCAATTTTCAACAGACAGTAAAGGCCCTCGTGTTTTACATGACAGAGAAAAGGAGTTTTCTTTTACTATGTGGGAAGGTGCAGAGGGAGAGAAAGATGGAAGAAGAGATGGAGGGAATGATATACAGTGCTGGCTTGATGATAGGAAAACAGACAAGGGATACAAGAGAAAAGAGGGAAAAAAAGGAGAGCTGGAGGATATAAATGGGGAGTTCTAGAAAGAAAGAGGGAAGACAGAAAGAGGGAAAAGGAGGCTGCTGATGCAGCCAGAGAGGAGGACTGAAAATGAGAGATAACATTAAGTGCCTATGAGAGACAGATGGGGAAATCAAATGCGAGTGGGAGAGATGAGCTCAGAAAAAAAGGGGCAGAGGATAACAGTAAGGGAGGGTGGGTTCCTGGGGNACGACCAGTTCGTCTGCTTGGTGTTTTCAAAATATCACATGATGGCTGCCATGTGTTGGAAATCACTGCCGGTTAACTATCTTCCCCCAAAAAAACCACTCTGAAAAATATGTCTGCAATTTATGAAATGTGTTCCAGGACCCGCTAAGTAGAACCAGATTTTCAAAACAGAAAAAAAAAAAAANAAAACAACTTGTACCCTGCACCGCCCCTTTTTCTGAAAACCGCTACTCTTTCTTTTTACTCTCTCTCTCTTCCTCCTCCCCTCCATCCTCCCTGCAGCAGCAGAAGAAGAAGAAGAAGAAAAAAAAAAAGGGGTTTTAGTCACATCTGGTGAACAGGGAACCGGGGAATGGTGGTTGCTGTGACCTCACATCAGGGCAGTTCCAGGTTTACACGGTGGGTGCATGTGTGCCTGTGTGTTTGTGTGTGACATGTTGACTGTGGTTTGCTAATGGCTCTGAGTGGCTCACACACAAACACACACACACACAAACACACACACACACACAAATGAGCAGGAGCACTACTACTTCAGGTCAGCGATGGGTCTTTGTCTCCTTTCATCTAACCATTACATACCTTCTCCTCTGCTCTCTCCTCTCATTGTTTCACCTTTCACCCTCTCACCTCCCTGTCAGCCCACAGCCATCTGAGTCCACTGAAGAATAAGAAGAGAGGACCTCTAAAGGGGTGAGAAAACCAGTTACTACGACGCCTCGACACAGACTGACCTCTAAAATGTCAAAGACAAGAGTCAAACACGCACTTAAAGCCTGGACTTAAAGAATCCTATACAGTAGAAGTTGTAATCATGTTAACACCAACAAGCTTTATTTTGTGAGCTTCTTAAAATGTCCAACATTTGACCCGGTGTAGCAGGTCAGATTAAGGCCCCACCAACCTATATCAAACTATATTCGGATTTAAAATAGCCCAGGTTGGTTTATACCCCAGGGTATATTTTGGCCTAGACCAGACTATACCCCACTAGTCCAGATTATACCCCCTTGTGTTTTTCATAAATTAGTCTGTATTTCAATGTCCAGAGTTTCTTTCCATCATAAAAAAAAAAAAAAAAATAACATGTCACTGCAACATAGACTTTTTTTGATAAATTATAAGGTGTCAAAAGGGTTAGGGTTAGTGTGTGAAAGTATGAAATAAAACCAAAAATTTATGTATCCTTGATTATTGTGTGTCTGAGAGTGGGGGTATAATCTGGCCTTGAGAAGTATGAAATAGCCTAGCCTAAATAACACCCAGGGTATAAACTAGACTAGCCCAGAATATACCAGAGGTATACCCGAGGCTGTTACACCGGGACTCAAGTCGGTTTGTGTCTAAATTATTTTCAGTCTAGTCAGCTTGAGTCCATTCTGTGCTATTTTTTTGGATCTACATGTCAAATGTCAGACTCATTATCAGCTCCGTGATGCATCATAATCCCCTCAAGAGAAAATGCGCTTTTTGAGGTGAGAGAGAGCGTGAACTAAGGCACAGGGAAAAATGGAGGCATTGTTTGCCAACATGAGGAATGAGTTAAAAGCAAAGAAGCTTGCTAATTTGTGGAGCATCGTGCTGCTGCCAGTGCCGGTGTTCTCTTTCAATTTGGGTTTCCTTGGGTTGACTGCATTTTGGATATGATCTAATTATCCTCAAGTCCCTTTCATGTCGAGTCTGCCTCGGGTCCTGTTTGGCTCAAATCTCTTTTTTTTGAAACTTAATTCATGCACGTCAGGTTTGGGTAGGTTTTTCGTAGGTGTGTTTCTGGTCAGGTCCATATTTTATACATGAGTGGATCTATATATTACTGCTTTATTGCTTGTTGAATCCACACTAAGTTCAGCTCATTAAGTCTAGACTGGGGTTCACAAATACACACAAATATTAATAATATAATAATAAATACCAGAAACATACAACACATTGGGCGATAGAAGGTAAAAAAATGACCAGTGTAGATGTTAGAAGTAATTATATTAAAACCAGGATTGAATTACCACCAGTGGATGCTTCAAGTGCCACTGGTGGCACAGATATCACAGTTTGAGAAGCATTGACATAAGTTTGGGAAAAGATGTTCCAAGTTCGATGATTGTATTTTCTAGCTGAGCCAAAAAGATTTACCTGAGAAAACGGCTCATCTGATGAAACACGACGTTGGCTCTATATCGCAGGAAACGTGTTGTAATCTTTGGCCTGTAGGAGGCGCTAAACATCACTGTCTTTCCCACAAACGACTCCCACTATCCATCAAAGAACAGCAGCTTTTATCCAGAACGGTGACACATCTGACACCCACACACACACAACTCATACCAGTAATATGCCCGATCTATTGTTTTGTTTCTGTGACACAAACACAAATGTATGCACACACACACGCGCACACACACACACACACACACACACACATGCCGCCTAACCACTCCAGTGCTACAGATGGATGCCACCACTCTCTCTGGAGCACTGCCAGCGCCAGCTAGTGAACAGCTTGCCTGGCACAGGCCTCTCTCTCTCTCTCTCTCTCTCTCTCTGTGTATGTGTGTGTATGCGTCTGCAGAAACAGTAGCGAAATAGCCTGGCGCAGATGGGTGGCCAAAATAACCCGCTCCCTGCAAACACACAAAGACACAAGAACACACACACACACACACACACACACACACACACATATGCTCCAGAATAGAGACACACATGCAGGCACATACTCTGTCTCGGTACTGCTTAAGTGTTCCGACCTGGCACACGCTGCCGCTTGCACAGCTGCTTCCTCAGAGGCACACACACACACACACACACACACACACACACACACACACACACAGAGCACACATGCACACATGGACACACATCTGTGCTTAGTTTACACTTCCTGTTTAAGGCATGGGAAATAAAAAGTCCCTGCTCCCCACTGCGACACACCACACACATGCCAGCACTACCGCTCCCACACCAACAAAAGCCCACACAGAGACAGATGCATTCCTATGCATTTGATGCAGCTCCATACACACAGACACACACCAGCGTACACAATAACAAGGCACCTTATCCATGGTTGCTATTCAGCCTTCTATCTGTGGTTGTTTTCTGGATGCACAGAGAACATAAAGGCATTCAGCTGGAAAGCCTCAATCCTGGCAACCTGCCAGCAGAGGCCTATAGATCTGCATTATTATAGGCACCATGTTAACAGACATCATTGTTTAATGATTTCACAATGAAATTAATACATGAAAGCTCTTTCAAGTGTTCCCTGGAACAATAGAATCAACAGAACATAAGTAGAATGCAGTTGTATACAGTCTGAAGCCGTGATCCGATGCTCTGCCATGACTCAATGTGTGTTTTCATTGGCTGCAGCTGTACAGTAACAGATTCAGGAAGTGCTGCTTTCTGAGCAATGATTTCTGCCTTGAAAACATATGGGTTGATATCGTCAGAGTGAAGCTTCAAAGTTTTATTTGTCACGTGCAGCCGTACAAGTATAACAATGGTGAAATGCTGTTCTGGTAGGTTCCCAGCTTCTTAAGTCTAAAAAAATATACATGTTGAAAATAAAAATAAGGATAAGGCAACCAGAGAAAAATTAAGAATTAAAAAAGAGCCATCTCTCAGGATCAAACAAAGAAAGAGAAACTTATTTTTCACCAACTGAATAAATCAGTTAGCACAGACAGCCAAGCAGTCCGTCAGTCAATGAGCTCGGGCGGCTGGCAGCAGGTACTCTCACCCCGGTACATCAGGGAGAGCATGGTGGCTGGCAGCGCCAACTGTGCACCGATATCTGTGCCAACTCTGCCAGCCTCGCAGTGTCTGTTTGCCAGTACCATCTGGAAAGAACAGCTATACACACACACACACACACACACACAGACAGACAANTTGCCAGTACCATCTGGAAAGAACAGCTATACACACACACACACACACACACACAGACAGACAAACACACACACACACACACCTCTTCTCAGCTCAGAGGGCACAGACACACACATGCATGCTAGCAAGGGCATACATGAACACCACATGCATACATACAGTATGCACAAATATGCATGGTATGAAGAGCATGAGAGCACACACACACACACACATACACACACACACAGCCGGCTGCTGACAGCTTACCATCTGTGCACTGCCTCTGACTTCTCCCTTTGCTTCATTCTCTGCCCTTGTTTTTGCTTTCATAAACTCTCCATCCCTCTCCTCCCTTCTTCACATTCTCGTCTTGTCTCATTTTTATCAAATGAATTTACAAGCCGTACCTTCCTGCATATGTCGTAACCAGCTGTGCGACGACACGTTTTCCATATATTTTGGATATCATGACATATCTGGTTAAGCTTTGTGGGGACATGACGTGACCTTCTGAACTTACCTGGCATTGCACAAAACAGACCAGAGTCCATAGGATCTCTCCTCTAATCCTCCTTTCCTTTCCTCTCTTTGCTCCAGTGTGGATGAGGGACCATAGGAAGCGTCCTTAAGTGCTTTACTCACACTACTACAGACTACACAACCTAAGAAACCAGAGAGAGATGAATGAAAGCTTAGAGAGAGATGAAAAACTTGGGATAAAAGGAGTGGAAAGAGAATACAAAAAGAAAAAGAGGTATTAAGGTTGTGAGAAGAGAAGAAAAGCCATCCCTCCATCTCAATCAGGTTACATAACGTTACTCCTCAGAGCCGAGAGACTGAAAATGAGGGTGAAAACAAATGTAGAAATGGAGACAAATAACTCAACTGCAGCAGTTTAGATGGAAAAAGTAAAGAGGAGAGGGGAGAGGAAGGATATAAAGGAGGAGGAGAAGTGAAATGAGGGGGTAATGTGAGTTCAGACCTGTGGAATTCAGATCAAAGAAAAGCTTAAACAGGTCAGTGTCATATGGTTCTCATTTAAAGCCTTTGTACCACTGTTTGAATATGAAGGCCAAAGAATGACACAATCATATAAATGTAGTCCATGGCCTCTGCAGTTATTAAACTATGTTCACATATAATGCCAGCTAATTAGTTCAGTGCAATCTAACACAACAGCTGAAGCATTTTCAATCTCACTCCTCACCACTACCAGCAATCACAAATTGTTTTCTCCCACCATCCTTCCTTTCTTCCTCCACCTCTCCCGTCTCCCTCCCTGAGAGATTTACGCTCTAACACCATTCCGCTTACTTTCTTTCTCATTCAATCGTAATTTCTTGATACACCTCCCCGTCTCTCGCCACCCAACCCCCCAAAAACACCACATGCTCTGGCAGCGGTAGAAGATGTAGCCTCATTACAAACAAGGAAAATCCATTTGGAGCAGCCGTCTGCTGCTTCACTGGCCCCCTGTGAACTCTCTGAAGTCGCAACGGCCCGCATCTCTTTTCTGCTCTGTTCATTTCTCCTCTCCCTCTTGGATTTCCCCTTTATCTCTTCTCCCTCCTTCATCTCTTTGTCAAGCCAGTTAGCCTTTTCCCCCCTTATTCATTATCTGTATTTTCATCCAAACAAATCCAATAATATAAGGGTTCGATGATATGATACTAATATTAGCTATCTGCTGACAAGCATATAAATATCCAACACTATACTGGATAAATGTAAATATAAACTAACAGTATAGGTGCATTCATTTAAACTAATGAATCGTATTTTTGCAGTAAAAAATGATTCAGTGCATCACTTCCTGTCATTTTCTCTGTCTTCCTCATACTCATGTCTTTTCTCTCTATCCTTTTCCCATCCTCCCTCCCTCTCTCTCTCTCTCTCTCTCTCTCTCTCTCTCTCTCTCTCTCTCACCTTCTGCTCTGCCATCATCACAACATCTGATTAACATATGTCTGGTTTTCACTCCTTGTCAGCTTTGCAGGCATTCACACACACGATACACATACATACAGTATACACACACACACACACACACACACGTTTACTTGAAGGTTCTCAAGGTATGAGAAAAACTGAACAAACTATCACATCCTTCTTTTAACTGCATGTACCTCCGTGTGTGCGTCTGTGTGTGTTCACAAGTTGAGACGACACAAAGCATTAACTTTAGTCCCAGCCAACAAGCTTCCTTTTCCCCATTGAGCCTCTTAAAATGCTAGTAATGGGATAATAGAGTAATGGAGCAAGAGAGAAAATTATTTTAAAAGTATAATCAGAGAGAGCACAGGTACAGATAGAAAAGTAAAAGGATGTGTGTGATGAACAACAGCAACACTCCCTCAACTCCCCTTTGACTCGTGGTCCCTAAAATTACTGACACACTCACACACAGACATCCACATCGTCTCTCTTTATGTTCATATTTCCCTTCATAAGCAGACTTTGATACAGCAGATCCAGTTTTTATTCGATAAAAAAAGTTGGAAGCCTCACTTCATATTTCATTCTTCAGAAATCAGAGATCTGTGATTGATTATTTCCAGGCTGGTGCCAGGAAGACCAGCCATGCTACCAGCACCAGTCAGTACCAGTCTTTATTTAAAGCTCCGAGACGTGAGCGCATTTACTACCTCGGTGCGGTGGAAGCGTTTTACCTGATGTACCAGTTAATACACCGGCTCACAGCACCAGTGTAATCATTTTATGTCTGTGAAAGCAGAGCGTCGCTGGATGCTGAACTCTCTTTTCAAGTCATTTGTTTTCACGCCCCTGTCCCAGATTGCGTGGAATCGCTCCCACTTTCACCATCTCATCCACAACAAAAACATATAATAACAGCAACAGACGCAGGCAACCAAACAAGTGCTTCATGCCACTGACAATGACAAAGGCTTTGAAAAAAACTCTATGGCCAAATAACACTTATTATTTGCATTGGTCTGCACTTTGTAACACCTGTAATATCACCCATTTTTTTCCTAAAGGCATTCTCTACCATTTCAACTTTTTGTCCAAAATGGAGTAGTAACAGGACAAATATATGCAAAGTGGAATGTTTTATGAGTTGCAATGTGTTAAATGACCCTCACCTTCCTCCTACAACCACCCACACTTCTTATTTAGCATTTAAAATATATCACTCAGTATATGAGTTAATATATGGGCTTAAATTCAAAACGGGCTTTCTTCACACTGGCACATTAATAAACTGAATACTCAGACAATGCTCATAAGGAAAAAACGGTTTACTAAGGGGATTTCAATGGAGCGAAGAGGCTGTTTTGTGTGGAATGGAGCCATCGTGCATGTGTGTGTGTGTGTGTGTATTGGGAGGGGGGCAGCTGCTTCAATAAGAAAGAAAGGGAGTGACTTTTTTTTTGTGGAAGACTTCATAAACTCAATAGGGCTTTGGAGAGCCCACTCAATGATGAGTCAATGAGGTAGACTTGAATAGTGGGGGTGATGGAGTGAGACAGAAAATATTCTCTCTCTCTCTCTCTCAAACACACGCGCACACACAAACACACTGATGTCTCATGAGAAAGCCTCTGGCCACTCAACATGTGCAGGTTTAATGGCACTGAGCAAAGTGTGTGTGAACATAAAGGGACTGAGGAAGAGATCACATACAAAAACAGAGGAGATGCAGCTAAATATCGGTTTGTGTTCAGACTGACACAGCAGTATGCCACATCACCACACACCCAGACATGTCTTTTTCTTTCTATTCCTTTCCTGTCTCTTTGACCACTAACCCCTGCTTGTGGGATGTCTAAAAAGGATGTGTGTGTGTGTGCACATCCTACACAAAACCCCACACAGTTTACACCCCAGTGGAGACCATTAGCTATTCCCTACCAGACTCACAGCGAAGACAGTCTGCAAGAGAGAGACAGTAAAAGAGGGAAAAGTATGGGGGGAGGGGGGAAGAGAGAGAGAGGGAAGGCGGACAGAATCAGAGGAAGAGGAGGATGAGAGAGAGTCAGTGACAGACTGGCAGAATGATAAACAGACACACAAAGACAGATGGGAAGATAAATGAACAGATATTCTGGCAGCGCTACACAATACAAAGAGAAAAGGAAGGGAATGTCAGGGCAAGCGTCAGTACTCTTCCTCTCTCTGATGTTCTCTTTCTCTCTTTCTTCTCTTATACAGTCAAAGGATTGACCAAAGATGGCCTCAGCTTTAGTGCAATCTGATGTAACTGGACAGAAACAGAGTCCCAACACTGCATATCAAACACATCCATATCCCGCTCATCTGGCTGAAGACAGAATATGTGAAAGATCTCTAAAATGTGGCAGGTTTGGAGGTGGACGGTTCCTTTAGAGCTTGAAACTAAATCAAATGTATGTTTCTCATTAAATGTACATATGCAATGATACAGAAATTTGTTTATTTTACATGGTTGTCAGAAAAAGAACAGAAAATCAAATTTCAGACAAACTGGGCTTTCAGGAGAGGAGAGGAAAGGAGAGGAGAGGGAGAGTACAGTGTGACTAATATGGAAGAGGAGAGGTAGGAGAAGTGGAGGGAGAATGATGGATAGAGAGAAGGAGGCAGTGAGGGAAAGAGACATAGAGGAGGAGATGAAGAAAGAAGGAGAGCAGCTCATGTGGAAGTGTAATGGGCCACAACAAGCGCTCCAGTGGGCTGAATTCTACTGCACTCTGCCTCCTGGCCACACATTGCCTGTGTGTGTGTGTGTGTGTGTGTGTGTGTGTGTGTGTGTGTCCTGAATAGGAACAACAACTCTGGAAGAAGACAGGTTACACACTGTGTAGACGTGGCCTTTGTGTTTCGCTGATGGAAACGAGAGAAAGAGGGAGATGGAGATGGGGAGAGAGAGAGAGAGAGAGAGAGAGAGAGTGTATTCGAAACAGTGCAATCAGAGGAGAAAAAGGGAGTAAGAGACTCCCTGTGTGTGTGGCAGGTCCCCAGCCATCTGGACACCTGCAAACACTTTCTCTCTCTCTCTCNCTCCTCCCTCCCCTCCCGTTCTCCTCCCCCCTCCTTTCCTCTCCTCTCCTCTGCCGACTGGTGCGCTATTCATGGCGGACCCATTTCACCTTTCAGCGTGTTACGCCCGCTTGCCACAATACATGCTAATGAGGTAGAACAAATGACTTTTTTGCTGTGGGTGCATGTGTGCGGAGGCCTGTGTGTGTGTGTGTCCACGAGTGGGTGGATGGTTTTGCTGAATTCCTCCAATCTCAGTACTCGCCAAAGCCTTAAAGGAGTTGTTAATGGCTACGCAGAAATCATTTCAAGTGTTGTGGAAGACCTGAAGGCACACAATAGCTGCATATCGGTTTCTCAACGTTACAACCTCCACAGCTGATATTCATCTGTCTCCACCCACAGATGATTTCTATGCATGAAAGCAGCAGTGCAATATCGAAATACACCATAATTCTTTTCACGCGCACATTCTCGAGAACTGTAATTTGAATGCATCTTCACATTGTACCTCAAGGATCTATAGTGAATATACTGTCTGATCACAACAGGGCACTAACTCGTTTTATTACAGCTTGGGCAAACTCAGCCAGCTCTGTAAATCCACACACACGACCCCTTTCCATTTATCCAGCGCTGAGTGACTTGGCCCAGTTCCAATCTGATCTGCTTGGCGATGATAAAGTGGAGAGACGGCTGTCTGGAGAAAGAGGAGAGGAAACAGCGCAACACTTCCACTTCTCTCAAACACAGATGACACGAGATGAATGGAGCATTTGATTTGTCACAACAGTACACAAGACAGCACAACTGACACCGGAATGAGAAGTGGCGACAGCAAGAAAAGGGAGTGTCAGGGTGTTGAAAGATGGAGGTGGCAAAGATACTGCTGGAGCTGGGGAGAGGAACGGAGATCTGAGAAGAATGGATAGAGGGAGGGGAGAGGAAGAAGGCAAGGAGTAAAAAGGAAGAGAGAAAGAAAGATACTGACTGAGTGACATACAGTGTGTCAAAATCAAATCCCCTCTCATCACACTATCCTCTTCTCAGTCTCTCACTAGGAGGTGCTAGCGATACATCTGTACACCTGCAAACACTTTCTCTCTCTCTCTCTCTCTCTCTCTCTCTCTCCACAGTGAATCGCTGTGACAGTCTGGCTTNACTTTCTCTCTCTCTCTCTCTCTCTCTCTCTCTCTCCACAGTGAATCGCTGTGACAGTCTGGCTTGGCAGTCATATGGCTAATTAACGGAGTGCACCAGCTAGTGTAGCACTCCATGCAATGTACAGCAGGAAGCCAGCCTCAAAGGAAGAAACTCAGCATGGATCGAGCTCACAGAGCTGCCACAAAGGTGTGTGTATGTGTGTGTGTGATGAACCAAGCTCCTTCCATATATGTATATTCCTTCATCACAGACGACAAATATTCTCTGCTGATATCTGAGACACGTAGTACACATGTCCTGAGGAGTGTGTGTGTCCACCCTTTATCTGGCATTTCAGTATCAAAGACTTGAAAACCAGCCCAAACAGATAAAACGTAGATGAAACTGTTCCCTGCCTGTGTCTCTCCTGCTAAATGCTGAACCATCCATTTTGATTTGGCATTTATTGCATGTAAAAACAAATTTAGTTGCAACAACTATGGAACAAATTGTATTATTAAGCTATTTTAACATCCAAAGCATATAATTAAACAAGCTGATTCTCCTTATCAAAGCCAGAGTGTGTCGACAATGTAAACTATAATGTAAAAGTAGCCCAAAAATCAGTTTCACAGCCGTTATGATGGAATGATGAAAACAAGCCCACAGCAACAGGAACCAGGCCATTCCTGGCTTGCCTCCCGGCCCCCGGGGCCGAGGGCCCTGCCCAACACACAATGGATCAGCAGAATGAGAGGAACCGCTGGCCATCCAGAGATAGCCCTGCTGGTCAGGAACCAGAAGGAACCTGGGAGGGGGGGGCAGAGGATGGGAACCCATGGAGCAAGAGAGAGGAGAAGGGTGGGGATGGTTGGCTGGTCAGGGTCAGGATGTGTTTAGAGGCAACTGTGTATGTGTGTGTGTGTGTGAGAGAGAGAGAGAGAGAGAGAAACGATACTATGGTCTTAGGATAAATCTCCTATTCACATGCAAAAAACACACATAAATACACACACACATTCCCCACTGTTTTTTTCTCTGTCTCTGTGAGACCAGGATGGTTTTGCTTGTTTTTGGGTAATTAAAGTTGGAGCAGCGATTATGGGATAGAAGGCGGATGGAGTGCTGCAGGGGGGAGGGTGCAGGGTGGTGGTGGGACTGGTGGCGCTGGGGCCTGACCCCTCTGTTCTGGCTCCTGCCCTGGGTAAGTGGACTGTCCTATCTGGCTTCCTCAGACACTGCCTGGGACATCC
>VXCM01000088.1:534399-579192 GCA_014773175.1 Lucifuga dentata | reverse complement strand
GGGGTGGGGGGGGGTCAAGAAAGAGTAGAAGCATTGAATTATAACAGAAAGACATATAAAGTTTGAGGTTGTATGAATGTGGCCCTAGTTCTCCTGACCAGCTGGGCTCCCTGCTCTATTTTGGGGGGTCTCCTGCAAAACACACATACATACACATAATGCCCACTGTTTCCATGACGACAAGTGCTGCAGATATGCTCTCCAAACTGTCACAGAATGTACACAATCACACTTAGAGTACACGCTTCTCCATAGCTCAAAGATGGCACCTAATTATGTTCATCTTTCTCTACTTCCCTGAGTCAGACTGGTAAAATAAAACACTGTGTTCCTTCCTTCCGCTTCTGGCACCAGTGCACCATTACTGCTGCTCTCCAACAAAAGAGCTCAGGACACTGGTGAGAGAGAGCGAGTGAGTGATCAAGCAAAAATCAAGTTTATTCCTTATTTCTCTTCATCATTTGACAACCTTGCTTCCACATACCAGCATCTTACCAAACCAAAAATCCTTATTGCGCTACAATTTTCTATTACATTTCAGCATCTATATATAGACAACAGAGCGACTGGCATGTACGCTCACAATAAATGTGGTTAAGTCTTGCTGTGTGAACTCTGTGACATGCACTAGTTAAATATAGGTTGACTGATTTCATGTGTTATTTTGCCCCAACTGCTGAAAAGCTTCCAGTTCTGTCCTCAGCACAGGCAGCTTTGCATTGGTGCACGTCCAAAACAGAAACAGAGCATCCCGAAAACGTGTTAGAGGTCTGAAAGCTGAAGTGTGCATCTGAGCTCAGCAACATGAAAACACATACATGTTGTTTAACATCATGCATAGGATCTCTCTCTCTCTCTCTCTCTCTTTCTCTCTGTTTTAATTTCTAATCTCTGTTGCTCGGTTCCGTGGCTTCTGGCGTGGGTCTCCAGCGGTTACAGTCCGTCACAAATGTGTCCCACTTGCTTTTCCATTTACCACTTTGTATATTTTTGGGTTCTGTTCTCCAACTGGCACAGGCATGCAGGATTACATCAGAGCCACAAACACACAACCTCACTCACCCTGCCTAATAATCTGGATTTTGTTCCAAAACACTGGAATCCCACTTTGGATTGCTACCAGTTGTCTAACAGAGCACTGATACCTACAGTCTGAATATTCAACAAATAGAGTGTTTAGTCCACAAAACTGCACTACCGAAACCCTGATTATTGCTTGGAAATTAAACAGAAAATTTTATACGAAACAAGGCAAATATGCTATGCTAATCTAACTATAAAGACAGAAATTTCTGTCTGTAGCACCAATATCTCTAGAACCCGGAAATGTATGAAGTTGAAATTGAGCAGGTTCATTGCTCAGGACCCAAGGACGTGCAGTGTCACATGTGAAGTTGTTTGGATGAGTAGGTCTTGAATTGAGCTGTGCCGGTAAAAAGTAGTCTGCGCGGCAGGATACACTCTGGGTGCAGCAGTGCCATGGTCTCAAACCAACCCCGTACAGCAAACAAAGCTAGCTCACGAGGACGTGCACACCATAAGGTCCGGCCCTTTCCGAACAGGCACGTTTTGAACGGGCACTGCACTAGTGCTAATACAATACATTTAGCCCTTTTTTTGCATCACAAGAACTTTTTAATTCCCTATATGACTGAAATTCTTCTCTTTCCTCCCATTTCATCTTGCTACACTTCTCTCCTTTTTCCAANCCCAACTGTAATCACAATCTAATCCTTTGCAATCAATTCCCCATGAAGACTCAACACAGTGGTCCACAGAACACAAACGCAGCCAACATTAGGCTCATTCCTCATTTCAGCACACTAGCCTGACACTGTTATTACCTGCAAAGAAACTCCCCAGTGAACTGTATAACTTGCTGGTTGCATGAAAGCTCAAACACACACACACATACACACATGTTCTTGTGATTCACTTTAACTAAAACTACCTAAAATAAAACTGCTCACTCGAAATTACATTAAACATTTAATTTTCCAAATTATATGTTCAATGGAAACACATTACAGATAAAAGAATGGCTCTTTTCAGTGAGTTATAATGAATTATTAAAAGCAACTGAGGAGATTTATTACAAGCATATTCCTTTTTATGTTAATAGTAAACAAACATGGGGTCAAGATAAAGGCCTGAACACACACACAAACACACACGCTTTGTGAATGTGTGTATTTCCTTTACTCTTGATCAGCTGGTGACTTGGTCTTCTTGTTGTCCCACTAGGCAAAACCCTGGGGCGGTGCACAACTAATGCATTAGTGTCTTTGGCAGTTGGGGGTATCTGTTGTGTGTGTGCATGTGTGTGTGTGTGTGTGTGTGTGAGAGAGAGAGAGAGAGAGAGAGAGAGAGTGCAATTCTGTTTTATAGCCTTGGGCAACATTGCAAAACCAAAGACTCATGTTTTATCCAAATGCAGAGTCTATGGGTATGATATGACTATAACACCGCACTGACTGGTTTAAGAAAATTAAGCAAAAGTCACATGATACCTTACAGTCAAATGAGAATAACCTTCACCAAACATTTAGCTGCATATTCCTAACCTTAATTAAAATTGGTTTGCTGGTCTAAACTGGATGTTTAGAGAAAATTTTCACGGTTATGATTATGAAAGTGGCATTTCCACATTGTGCTGTTGTCCCATAATCTACTTCATGCAAGAGGAATGTTATGCTCAAAAAATTTGTGTCCACAACATGTAAACATATCGGCATTTCAGTATTTATGCTCATTTCATAAAATTTTGCAAAGCAGAATTGCGTTAAGAACAGTGTTTTATTATAATATATGATAATCGGCAGCAACAATGAGCTCAGCACACTTTTTTAAAAGGTTAAATGACAGAGTAGAATAAGTGTGTGTGTGTGTTATTTGTATTTATGCATATAAGAAACAAATTAAGAGAATATTTGTGAATTTATGTGTGTGTGTTAATCCAAGATGCCATATAATCTTCAAAACACTGTATCAAACATACTAGGAACGCTGTACACAACTTTACATTTGCACTTAAAGCACATTCTGCATGCCTTCATTTTAGCTTGACAGTGTACCATATGATGCTGAGCTCATTTTGTGTATGTGTGCGTGTGTGTGCATGCAACACTGTTTGCATGTATAAATTCTCAGTATCTCTGAGCATGAAAGAAAACTTTGTCTGAGTACACCTGTGTGTCTGTGTTTGCAGCTGTGTGTGTGTATGTGTGTGTGCGAGTGTGTGTGATGTGAGTTTAGCTCTATGCGAGAAATGGTTACATTTGCAAACATAAAATCGCAGCTGCGCCACTATACGCGATCCCTTTGCAGCTGTGAATTATTATGTGGACAATTTAATTCAGCCAAAGAGGAAATAGCAAATTAAGATCTTAGTTTTTTGCTGTACTGTGAAGTGTGCAGCAAAACAAAGTGTTTGTGTGTGCTGCATGCGGTGTGCGTTCACTCCAAAGACGGGTTCCCAAACTAATGTGTCCTCTTCTTACAAGTAAATTGATGCGATGTGTCTCCGCGAACTACCACCCCGAGTACCAGCTTTATGCTCTTCACTCCTTCATGGTTTGTAAAGGTGCAGACAGAGACCCAGGGGTCCTACTCAAATGTTTAAGAGGAAGGGTCTTCCTCTCACTAAAACATCCTCAAACTTACATCTAGGCAGTAATTTGTCCACTCACAGGGGAGACATAAAAACCAGAACCCCAAATTTTTTGCAGCTATGGAAAAATTGAATAGAGAGCAAAAAAGCAAAATACTTTATCTCCCCCTCTGACTGAAAGTTATTACATTTTCTGAATGGTATGACTTTCTAATGGTTAGCATATGTGGGTATGTGAGTGCAGAGACAGAGCAGTAGTTGAGGCTAAGTTAATAGCACAAGCAGAGGGGGAACTGGGAACCCTTGGCCTATAAAGGATACTTGTTTCCCTGCCGCACCGAAAACCAGATGTTGATAAAGAGAAATGGGGGGAGGAGGGGAGAAGACAGATGGGCAAGAAATTACCGTCACTTTAGCCAAACATCTTGAAACATCTGCAAAAAAAATTTCGGACCCTACAAGGGTAGATGGATTTATGCTCTCTCCTGGATTTTTTATTGCTCCGTGAGAGCCCTTCTCCCTCCTCTGCTCTGCTCTGACTCTCAGCATCACCAGAACTGGAGTTTCACCAAAATCTGGAGCTGCTTAAATTCTGGAAAAAATCTTGGAATCTTCCACAAATGGCTTTATAGTGTAGGGAAGAACACAGCTTTATGCAGCGGGAGCCGTAAAACTTCAGAGAGCGCTGCAGTATCATGTCCGCATGAGTCCACTGTTACACCGACTAACTCAATATGAAACGCTATAAGTGTCAAGCTACATAGAAAGGCGGACACCAGTGTGTGTAGACATCCCGTATGTGAGGCCAAAAAGATAATTTGCATCACATTTCTAAAAGTGGAGTTTGGTTGCCATGGAGACACATCATCTATGCTCCTATGAAATGCACAGCTGAGGATGACATGTCCATATGGCGAGAGTACGACAGAGGGGAAAAACAGATGCTTTGATGAAAGGGCTGTCAATAGCAAATCCATAAGAGCAGCTGGGGTCATGGATGTATATCAGGTGATGCTACAAAATAAGGAAACAGGCAATCAGACACAGATATGTAGATAATATGGATAAAATTAAGCTATTATGTATGATAGATGTAATTCAAAACATTCAAAACAGGAGTCTTTGTCCCATCTATTTCTCTCTTTCACATTTCATACTGCAGTCTGTCTCCTAATTTCCCAATTCTGAGGTTTTCTCTAACACACACATGCACACACACATGTACACACAGAGCTGAGGAGAGGCAGCTCTTAAGATCTCTATCTATTCATCGATACACATCCACAGCCTCATCCTTAATCCGCCTGTGCAACTGAATTGCAACAGCTTTCTTTACTTAACCACCATTTTCAGACAGAAAAACAGAACTTTTTCTCCAGTAGGTGTGATTATTCTGAGCGTTATCTTCTAAGTGGAAATGCCATCAAATATCATTTTTTGTTGGAATAAAATAGACTGTAATTTTGTTCCCGCCATAGACGGTATTGACTGTGAGCATATAAACACTTGTGGGAGGCTAGCAGCAATTCAGGCTATTGAAGGTGTGCAGAGCAGAGGACTGTGGGGAGCCAAACAGTGGGGAAAGGATGCACAGGAAGTTAAACAAAATGGGCTTTTACGTGGCCTCATTTTGCGAAAATGGACCCATTCCTGCCATTTCTTTATGTAACCCCGGCTCTCCATCTCTCTTCCTCTTTGAACCAATTTCTAAAATGGCCCTTCTCTGAAATAATTGACACTTGGCGTTTATCGTCTGAGGCACCTGCTGTCGGTTTGACAACAAGACAATCGGACGGCGCGAGTGACCGGCGTTCCTTTTNTGAGGCACCTGCTGTCGGTTTGACAACAAGACAATCGGACGGCGCGAGTGACCGGCGTTCCTTTTGTCCCATCTCCTTGTTTGTCTGTGACACTAACTGACAACAGCTGGAAGCCCTCTCTCCTACAAAACCCATCATGCAAGTCAAATTCAGCCACAAAAGAAAGGAGCTCATTATTTGGCAGCAGTGGTGTGATTTTAACCAGCAGAGGAAACAATTTTGTTGGATCGAATGGTGTTCTATTTGATTTGATGGTAAAACAACATGCTCTGCTAAAAATATTCTAGAAACATACCTTAAGCCGTGAATACATATGAGTGTAGATATTACTATTATGTGACCATATCATAGCAAATACAGTACATACACAGGTATATATATATACACACACACACACACACACACACACCCTCCTCCATCCAAATCCCTCCTTTCTCTCTCTAGCTGTAATTGACTGAACACGTCAATACTCCAAGGGAAAAAAAACAGAGGGTCCACTGTCTCCATCTATTGATCCACACTTCTCTCTCTCTCTCTCTCTCTCTCTCTCTCTCTCTCTCTNTCTCTCTCTCTCTCTCTGCTGATCTTAATTACACTTCTTTTTTTACCAGGCTAGCCAGCGCTCCACTCCACTCCTGCCCTTTTCATAAACTGTACCGTCCAAATCCATACATCAAAATTAATGAGAAAGAACGGAGCTGTAAATCAAATATTGGGGGCATCCAAGCCGATAAGGCGGAATGGTGATCGTAAATCTTTTTTTATTTCTTAAAGAGAGAGAGAGAGAGAGAGAGAGAGAGAGAGAGGAGGTTAGAATGGGAATTATTTTCACATGTTCATGCAGGTCAATGTTAACAATGTAGAAGAATTTTTATGGAGGAAGCGTCGGTGATTAAAACCGCTAAAGCGTGAAGGGGCTGAGGCGAGGCTTCTCTCCTCCCTCCCCTGTNGTGATTAAAACCGCTAAAGCGTGAAGGGGCTGAGGCGAGGCTTCTCTCCTCCCTCCCCTGTCTCGTTCTCATCTACTTCCTCCTTCTTTGTCTCATTCTTTGTCAATTTGTCTGATTTTCTGCCTGCCTGTTTGTTTGTTTTAGGAGCTGTCTGTCTGTTCCCAACCCTGCACCTCACACACACACAAGCACACACACCAAAAAGGTTTTATGGTCAGGTTTTATAGACTGGTAGCAAAGCAAGCTGGTCCATTCTTCACCAATTGTCCTCTTGTGAACTAAAGGAGAAAAAAAGGCTCCTAATCGTGCAGTTTCACAGCTCATACTCGCCATCAATCAAACCTGTCTGTGTGTGCTGAGCGTGTGTGTGTGTGTGTGTGTGTGTGTGTGTGTGTGTGTGTGTTTGGTCTCAACTTCCAACACCCAAAACCTCCCACGAATCACAAAATAAAAGCTATTAGAGATGACAGTGCTGTAATCTCTTCCTGCATGTGCCTGCACAGGTATAGTTTTTCTTTTCATACCAACCTTCACAAAGGACATATAATCACACACACACACAACTACCCCTACATACACACACACATACCCTACCACCCCTGAATTCCTTTCCCTTCCACCGTCTAATCTTTAAATGTAAATTGGGTGACAGGTGAGTATTGAGGAGGTGAGCGATAAGGGGTAACATCTTTACTTGGCCACATTATCACGGCTCCACATCGCTAAGAGGCGCCTATTCAATATTGTTACCTTCAGCAGAGTGCAGGGACACACACACTTTTGTATCTGTCCTTTTGTATTCATTAGACATATAGACACCTCAGTCACACACAAACACACACCCATAGAATCACATCCAGAGGCTTATCTTCTGGAATAAGAAAAGGGGCTTGTCAGGATGGCACATTGTACGTGTGTGTGTTTGTGTGTGTGTGAGGGGAAGGCAATGTGCATTAGGGCGATTACAATATCAGCTGACTCCAGATGGAGGCAGGAAAATAAACAGTGGGGGAGAGAGAGAGAGAGAGAGAGAGAGAGAGAGAGAGACATCATGAGAAGAAGCCTAAGAGAGATTTTGTATGTGTGTGCATGTGTGTGTGTGTGTGTAGCAGGCTGTCTGTGTGCGATAGAGTTAGAGAAAGTGAAGTTAATTAGCAACTCAATCCCAGTCTATACAGAGAGCAATGCGAGCAACGTGTGTGTGTGTGTGTGTGTGTTCTTTGGTGTCTCTGTTAATGTGTGTTTCCACCCAAGAACACTGAACTATTTGGTATAGGTGCGAATGATCAAATGAAAAACGACATTTATTAAGCACAAATAAAGTGCCTCCAATACAGCTATCTGTGTATTTTAAAAAGACAAAGAAGTTGGATTTCAGCATATTGAGAAACCAATGTATTATTAACATGATTTCCTGTTTTTTTCTTTTTTTTTTTTTAATGGCTTTTAGTGTTGGAATAATAACCAATGAAAAATGAACAGCATCATGAAGGTTGATGGATTGTCACCGCTCTACTCACTTCTTCTCTCACGTCTCAAGTTATCTGGAGTAAAAACGCGAACAAGGCCAATAAAATCAGTTTGTAGTGTTCACTGTTGACTTTGACGTTATATAGGTCCCCGTAAAGGCCAGCTCACAAGTACAATAAAACAAAGACCTCTTGCTTGCATGCATGCACACACACACACACACACACACACACACGAGCAAGTCCTTTTATACCACTGCTGCTCTTTCATGGATGATGAAATTCAATAAGCAGTGAAGAGAACTGCCCTCTCACTGATAACCATCAATGGGCCTATCGATCTACAAGGGCGTGTGTGTATATGTGCATGCGTGCATGTAGGCACACAATCACACACACACTGAATCCATTTATAATTCTCTCTGGGACTTGGTAACAGACAGCTTTGAATAATCAGAACAGATCTATACATTTTGGTAGAGTGCATGGAGCAGCGGCTTTAGCAACCATTTCTACATCTGACATTCACCCCCGACAACTTAGCATCAAAACACCACCCCTCCCCTTTAATACAATTCCATGAACTGAAGATAGTTAATTTTAAACAAAACCAAAGGAATTATGAGTATTGTGTTGTTTTTTCTTGCCTTTATTGGCTCGTGTTGAATAACCAAGGGAGCCAGAGAGAGACAACCTGCAACAAACCTCCCAGCCTGGATTCAACTCCAGGAAATTGCAGATATGTGTTATGCTCCTTAGCCAACCGAACCACCAGGAAAAGCTCACTTGTGCCAAGTTCTGAAGTAAAGACAAACAAAAAAGTGCAAGTAGAGGAAGAAAAATAGCTGAAATGATCTGCACTGAACCTGCATCTGTACTGTAATAGTCTATAAAGGACAGTAGCTTGTGTTAGCAGAATTAAAATACTGCATACCTGTGTGCCATTAGCAGTTTCTGGCAAAAGCTGTTAATCTGAGCCCTCCTCAAAAACCAAATGTGCATACTGAAGCACTATGCGTAATGCAGTATATTCTATGTCATAATATTTCCCTGGTGTATCAGTTACTAATACATTTGAAATAAGAGGCGCCCGGTGAGAATACTCCATATATAGCTTAGGAGGATGGAGAGCCTTACAGCTGATATGAATATACACGAGGGAGGCTTCGGCGTATTAACGCTGTTGACTCATCATCACTTATTGACCAAGCTTTACACCATATAGCAAACCTGGAATGCATCCAAACGACTGTGTGTCATACTTAAAAGAAGTGCTTTGTAATTACATCGCTGCACTGGAGTCTCAATGTGACTCCATGCTGAAGGAGAAATCCAGTCCTTTATTTATGAAATAATGGCAATTCATTATTTGAGGATGTGATCTGAAAGCTGCATTTGGATTTAATGTATAAACCACCAGAATAGCTATTAACTATGGCTGGGCATCAAAAGGCAGCATGGCAGCATAAAAGGAAAAATGTAACAAATCGAACCAAATTAACGACTGGCTGCCTGTGAGTGTGTGTCTATGTTTGTGTGTCTCAGTGTGTGTGAATGGCAAGAATAAAATGCCAGCCATCATTTTTGCAAGGCCACGTCCATGTCTGTTGGCAGCGGTCTGATGCATTTGACTCTATAGCCTCTGAACAGGGAGGATGAAGAGGAGGAGGGATGGAGTGAAGGAGGGAGGGAGCGAAAACAGGAGGGAGGGAGGGAGAACAGGTGTGAGGCAGGCTGGTGGCTGGGCAGATGGCCCCTGCAAGTGCTAGCTGATGCTGCAGAGCCTGGACCACAGAGAGTTAGCAACTAATGTTAATACCAGCCTGTTTATACAGTGTGTGCACAGACGCCACACACACACACACACACACACACACAAACACACACTGATAACCTGCTAACAGCACTTATCATTTACGCTACCCTCACCACCAGCTTTGTGTACCTTTCATTTATTCCTTCTCTCTCTCTCTCTCTCTCTCTCTCTCTCTCTCTGTAAACATACACAAACACACACACTCTAGATAATGAGTGTGTGTGTTTTCAGTCAAGTCACTGCTTTAATATCAGTCCAAATGGTTAAAGAATGGAAAGAATGGAACAGGTAGATGGCTAAATTTTTTCTTCCATTATTCTATTTTATAGGGCTATTTGCTAAACTGACCAAAAACATAACATACAATTGAGCTCACTGGCATGCAATGGAAGGGATGATCTATTTTGTTTTGTTTTTTATCGAAATTATAATCAAAATATGAACTGTTTTATTATTTTTCATATTAGGTTTATGTTTATTTCAACAAAGTCTACATGCAATGGCTCAGGCTTTTGAGAGGAGTTAAGAATCACCCTCTTGGATGCTTTGTATGGGACTATTTGGCATGCGTAAAAATGTTCAAAGCCCTGCGGGTTCCAGGAGAGATTTCCCTCCTCTCTAATCCGAGCCTGAGAACAGTCGGGCATCGACAGCAGGTTGTGCCCCAGTGGCCTCCCTCCCTAACCGGCATGTCTGCTCTTTTCCCAGTCGGGGGAGAAGATTCCCGCTGGAGTAAAATAACCCTAACCCTTTAATTTCAAACGTGTGCCACTCCATTAAAAAAGAATCCGTTTTTCAGCTTTTGTGCGCCTCCACAGTTATGTGATGATGACAAAGTTGCAGCGGGTGGAGATGGAAACTTCACATGGATTTGAGATGAGTTTGACAGTTGTGACGGGGCTCCGGAGGATGTTTTCAAATGCAAACTCTAATCTCTGCAAATGGAACGCCCGGCCAGAGAGGAGAGGAGAGGAGAGGAGAGGAGAGGAGAGGAGAGGAGGAGACATTAGGTGACTCCTCACTATGCACAGATGGATGTGATCACACAGCTGCGTCCAAAATTATTGCCACCAAATTTCAAACCCCAGCCACAACCATTTATATTGGGAAAAATGACAGATCAGATTGCTTATCTGTTATTGATTTGTATACCAGAGCAAGGGGACTAATCAGTGAATCTTATTTTGGATTTGAGTCATTAAAACCTGCAGCTCTCCATGATGCATGGTTCTCTGTCCTGAGGAAATAACCCGTTGAAGTCAGCTGATGTGGAGGCTACTCAATCCGTGACAGATTGAAAGATCAAACTTGATCCCTGAACTTAATTATGTTTTTAAACTGAGTTTAAACTAATGAATTAGTGTTATAAGTTGGCGGCTAAACAAACTAAACCTACAATTTCTGGTAAATTAACAATTATTTGGTATAAATCCATTGGCTGGTCTGGGAATATGTTTTAAGGTGAAGACAACAACAAAGAGTGATTTTTTTTTTAANTCCATTGGCTGGTCTGGGAATATGTTTTAAGGTGAAGACAACAACAAAGAGTGATTTTTTTTTTAAATAAAAATCTTACTTTTGATCAGATGTGTGTCATCAGCTTTCTCTTCCTTAAATTTTTCCCATTGCAATAAATTCATTATAAGATAAAAACAAAAATGTAACGTACACGTTTGCAACCAATATAGGCAACATATTACGCACAGACGCGGGTTGTTTGCTTGTGCCATAAAGCTGTTATATTGGAAAATAAAAATAAAATGTTTCTGTAAATATTTCACGAAATCACTTGATATATAATCTACTGCATGACTTAAATTTACGCAGTTTTCTCTAAATCGGCATTCCGGCACCACAGGTTTTAATTACTTTACATACAGTAAATGTACATATAAACAAATAATGGTCAAACCTCTGAGCATACACATTATTTTTGTGAGCAGATATTTAACAGGATCTTTTGAATTTAGTGCATACATGCCTGTGTGAGGGCGCACGATATTCCAGTCACAAAAACACACAACCAATGCGCAAATGAGTAATATTTTTCTACATACTGTATATGGGATATGGCAAGAAAAAGAGGAGAAAAACACCACTTACACTGAAAAGAGGCAGAAATTCCCACCATGCGGTACGTTGCTGTAAGAGGGCAAAATAATTTCCAGTCCCTTTGACTCCGTGCAAGCTCCCCGCGATGATCCTCTTATACCGGGAAGACGAAAGCTACAGAGTCCAGGTTTTCTGACGGTACTGTTCCAGCAGCTCAGAAACGTGGCTCAAACTCCGCCAAAAGAAGAAGATCAGCACACGGCTTGCAAGAAGTGATCAATCACTGTGGGAATTCTGGCTTGGGAAAGCTGGGAGTCTGGTAAAAGCTGGGAGGAAGAGAAGGAGGAGAGACGTGGGAAAGAGATGGAGAGGGAGGATGCAGCAGTGCGCAGGGCACTCGTCTGTTTTCTTTTACTCCCCTTTGCGCTCTTTTCTCCCGAATCCCTTTAAACGTCGAATCTGAGCTGGACTGTAGCAATCAGTTCTGGAATAGAAGGAAAATTCTCACACACTCTCGCATACACACCCTCGGTCTTGGGTCGTCTTGTTTTCTGTTTCTCCGTTGGCGTTGGGAAGNACTCTCGCATACACACCCTCGGTCTTGGGTCGTCTTGTTTTCTGTTTCTCCGTTGGCGTTGGGAAGAGGAGTAGCAGCGCTCTGCCTGCAGTCGGCGGTGCGCAGCAGAGCCAGGTGGCGGTGGGCGGGTCCGAGGCGCTCTGAGGAGGAGGAGGAGGCGACTGGGCAGCAGCCAGCATGTGTGTGTCCTAAAACAGGTTGGAAAAACAGGGGTCAGGTCAAGCCGAAACGTTTTCTGCTGGACCAGTGGTTCCCCAAGCTTTTTCAAGTCAAGGACCTCTAGATAGAGGACTTACCTATTTAATAATAAGAATCATGATGGATGTAATTAGCCTGTTTTTTGAATGGATGACTATAATATCCTAAAAAGTTTGTGTGAAACAAATATTTTTTCATTTGCGGATTATGTGGAGAAAGCATGGAATATGAAAAAAAAAAACACACACTGTACCATTGAAGACTGTCTGCAAATAAGTGTATGAGACCAGAAATGTTAAATTACTTTATGTGACTGCATGTGTTCCTGTAACCCCATGTGGGGTGGACCATGAATAAAGATTATTCATTCACTCATTCTAGAATAATGCCTCATTTGATAAGTTTTAGGTTGTTGTTGTTTACCAATGTTGTTATCATTGATTTCTTGGTGAAAACCCATGATCACGATAGCCATAACTGCTCACTGGTCTATTGGGCCTGCATGAATATGATCAAACCTTCATTCTTAATTTTGCTTGGGGACACCTAGTGAGGGTCCTGAGTCCTTGGACCCTACTTTGAGAACCACTTGTCAGCTGTGGAGTGTTATGGATAAGAACCAGTCAGCTGAGCGTGTGACTACTTAAAGTGCTGGTTGGCACTCGTGTATGTGTGTGTGTGTGAGAGAGAGAGAGAGAGAGAGAGAGAGAGAATGTGTACAAAAAAAAGTAGAACTGTGTGATGCATGTCTGCACACACACACACACACACACACACACATACACACACACTGTATCTCTGTCTCTCTCACAGGCACGCTGGCCTGCAGTAACCTAAGGCAAACACTTTCTCTGGACCATCTGGAAGTCATCTCGCCTGCAGAGCGAGAGAAAGCACAGAGCAGAAGCTACGTTTACAACTCAGTGATAACAACTGGTCCACTTGAACTGCATGGATGAACAAGTCATGCACCATAGCCTGTTCATAACATTTCATAAAACTATTCTATTCTATTCTATTCTATCAGCATAATAGTTGCATGATCCACATTTACAACTGAAAAATTCAATCTCATTGTTTAACAGTCTTTAAGTAATAGAAACAAAGAATTCTTTTATAGTATTCAATTTAACTTATGAAGCATTAAATGCATCATCAAAAGTCATGTAACATTTCTACTTCTGCCTGTCATGTATGTAAAACACTGACTAAATCGCTGGCTTGCTGTCAGCTCGGAGCTCATTGTTCCCTCAGTGCATTCTCAGTGGGAAAGGATGATGCCATTAATGGCAATTGTTTGCAACAGCACCATTGCAAATTTCTCTCTTTCACTCTTTCTTTCTTTCTTTCTTTCTCTCTCTCTCTCTCTCTCTCTCTCTCTCTCTCTCTCTCTCTCCCACTCATCTCTCCCTTGTCATGTGGAATGCGGCAGTAGTGTGTTTCATTGTGTTCTCACAGGGAATATAGATAGATAACAGTTTCTGCCAAGGACTCTGCTCGACTTTCACTTTCCACTTTCGATCCTTTTGTCGATCACTGACAAAGGCATGTAGTGTGTATGTTGTGATGTAGTGTGTGTGTGAATATGCAGTATGTACACTATATATAGTATAGTATGTATATTTGTATGTATATTTTTATGGAGTAAGTATAAGGGATGGAGGAAGGTGGAAAGATGAGGAAAGGGTACGAAAATGAGACGATTCATAATGAAAGGAGAGAAAGAGGAAGAGAAGTTTGTGATGTTTCTAGACAGGAGAGAAGGAGAGCCAGCCCACTGAGTTGGACATGAGAAAGGTCAGGATAGGTGCAGAGGTACCGTGCCCAATCAAACAGACCAATCTAAAGTGTTCAGAGGATGAGGATGCCGTCACTCTTCGCCCCTTTGTGTCCTCTGGTTTGTTCCCAGCGAACAAGTTCTCTCATGACAATCACAGCAAAACATCTTGACGGCCGGAGGCACAAAGATAGGCGTTGAGGAAACCTGCAAGGGAAAAGAGAATAGGGTAATGATCTGCGTGTGTGTGTGTGTGTGTGTTTGTGTGTCCTGTGATAACGGTGCGTGAGAGCAGGAAACACACAGTGCCTGTTTTTGCTGCAGGGGTTCCTGGAAGTCAGCCGCCCAGTGTGATCGGTGACATACGTGCGCGCACACACACACACACACACACACACACACACACACACACACACACACACAGGATACCTCGCCTCTGGAAGGGAAAAACATGCTGTTTCTGATACATGTGCACACAGACAAGCAGACTTCCTGCATTTTCCCACCTACTGGGCAGCCACCTGTAACACAGACAGATGCATGTACACGAACATACGCACACACACATGCATGTACTGTACTCACTGGGCCAAAAAAAGAGAATGAAATGCATATAAGTTGGTAGTTGACAGTAAACAAATGCTATTTGAACCCCCAGTAATCATCTGGATCAGCATTGCTTGAGGCCATCAGCCGACCATCAACACCATGAACACCGCTGGAAAAAGCAAGAGGATGCGAAGACAAAAGAAACAAGAAACACTATGAGAATCTTACTTATTTTCTGTTCAAAAAGATAAGGAAGATAAGAAGAGGAAGAATCTTAAGATAAAAAGGTCATCATCAAGGGAGTTGATACTAGAAAGGCCTGAGGAGAGTTTGTATGAAAGTGATAATGTTCTAAGTTCTCTTTGAATCTTGGAATCTTTGGACTTTTGGGTCATGATTTCAGCAACAATTAAAATAATACAAAGCCCTCAAATATTTTTAAAAAATTTATCTGTATTGTGCTTGGTTTTGCCCAAAATTGTAATGGTGACCTGTTGAAATGGCCTAATCCAAAAACCCTGTCTTTGTATGTGTACTGGCATGTATTCTTCTTTTACACAGTATTACTGTAGAAAATAGTAACTGGCTTGAGAAAAATACTATTAGTATTATACTGTCAGACCTGTATAAAACTAAGCTTGTCTTTGAAATACATATCTCAAAAAACATACTACAGTCCAATTTCTACCTGAGCTGAAATGAAAGATATATTTATAACAGCACACCAATTAGCATGCACTGTGTAAATGTCATGTTTTTCTAATAGAGGACATTCAGTTCTGCATTGCAAAATTCTTCTGCAAATTGAATCGTGGAGGACAGCTCATTAACAAGAGAAAACAGGGCACAACAGCAAGTAAATTCTCCTTTAGAGAATCATGTCCAAGGTAACAGTCACTTTTGGAGTTGTTCTGAAGTGATTCTGTAGAGATTGAATACTTGATGAATCGATGCTAGAAAAAAATAAATAAATAAATGAAAGTAGCATTGATGGATAGAGGGAGTGCCAGTCTGTCAAGGGAAAATGTGGCTCTTATTGAATGCCCTCACAAGGTTAATTGGTTGAAATGTGCACAGTGAAAGACTCTGGGATTTTGTTAACTTTCTCAAATTCAATATATGAAATATTTCATGGTATTCTGCTTGGGATATTTTTACTATGTGGTATGTCTCCTTGATTCCTTTATCATCACCCACGGTTTTGCCATTGAGGTTTTTATACACACACATAATATGGAACCGAGTCAAATATATTTATTAATCTCCTCACAGAGTAATCAAATATTTAATTATGGCATATAAAAGGCTACACAATATTCTACATAGTTAGAGTAAAGTTTTAAAAGTAATAAAAAAAAAAAGACACAAATACTCGAAAAATCCCAAAGCCTCCTTAGAATTGGGATAGAAACAGAATATGCGAGAGGTGCATGATGGGATAGCAGATGCAGTGCAGTATCTTACACAGGCAGAGTGTCTAGAGAGAGATCTCTTGTTCACTCACTGGGGTATTTTGGAATTCAAACCAACGTCTGGCTCTTAGCAAAGGAGAACTAAGTGGGTGAAAACTGACAACCTTGTCTTCTTCTTCCATGAGAATGTAAATTAGCCTTTCTGACTCCAGAACAGCGGTTACAAACCCCGACAGCATGCAAATTCACAGTCCAACAAATCACACAAATTATCATCTAATTATGTCATGGAAGAATCATATGACAAACGGCTTTAATCTAAAAGAATATCTATATATGGGAAAGATTTTCTTGTTCATATAAAAAATAGACACAAGACAGAAGTCTTGGATATCCCCACTGTATTGTCTTTAGATTCATCAAACCCCAAAATGGCACATATATATACATCTATCATTGCTCCTGTGCTGGAGCTTGGAGGGTATCCCACAATCCTTTGAGGCAGTGTGGTGTTCCATTTGCATTTGATGTGAACACGTGAAAAACACATCTTCTGCTTCCTACCATGCTGCGTCTCTTTTCCTATCCCTCTCCTCCTCTTCTTGTCACTCCCATGCTCCCTCTGGTCGAAGAGAGAAGAAAGAAACGCTGACAGATGAGAAGAAGACAGACAAGATGCAAGAATAGTTCTGTTGCTTTTCTTGTCAGTCAGACTGAAAAAAAAGTCTGTTTTTTTTCGCAGTGAGCTAAACCTATGAGAGCTGAGTCCTGATTTTACACCTGGGATGAAGGAGTGAATTAATATGCCAAGACGGGGCTGTGTTTTAACAACTGGAAGCGTACTCAGTCAATGAGACCTTTAAAATATATCTCAGGAGGTTCTTCCAATTGAGTGGACAAATTAAGAAGCCAGACACATGTAGAAATGTGATTTTATACAGTTTAGTTTGTAATCCAAATTTATAGCCATACTGTATATAGACAAATTCAAATTGTTCAGCTATAAGCTCCCACCATACCATATCTCTAATTCTCACCAAATAACTCAGGTATAAAACTGCAGTAAAGGTATTTTTCTTTTTGAGGTTTTACCTTTTGCAGTTCCTACCTGCCCAGCTTCCTTTCAGAAGCTGTACTAATCCCTTTTTCGTAATGTCTCTCATTTGATGAATCGCTTACTAAGACACTTCATGTTGGCTTAAGGACGTGTGTACAGTGGATTTCTATTGATGAAACCACTCGTCAGCCCAAGAAGTAATTAACCACCTGACATTACTCCTTTGTCTCAACAGAGTGTGTTCTTGACTCAGTCTTGCCAATTTATTCTTTCATACAAGGATGCGTAGAACCTTCAAATGTATGCGTAAATGGTACATTTATTAACATTTCTAAATGTTAATAAATGTTTTTATTTTTATGATAGATTAATGACAGATTAATGACAGATTCATTTTCTCTGTTTTTGTTTGATGATAGCATGATTTCTGCATTATACTATATAAGATTCTCCAGCAGCAGGTTGAGCTAACACCACAACTCAAAAACATAGAAATACAGTTTACGAAACCTCAGAACTACAGACACTCACTTTGTTGAAGCCTTGTGTAACCGCTAACGGATAAAAAGCCAGAGTGCTCTGATTGCTGCAGTCCTCATACTGTCTAACCAGATACTACTTCTTCCACGAGAGCCTGTAACATTCATTAAACTCCATGTTGAAGTCTTGTGAGAATACCCACGTCTTAGATATTGAATTTACATTGTTGCTACTGTATGCTATGGTTGGGGGATTGGGATTCTTTTACTTGGATTAAGAGCAATAAAAAATAGAAGGAAAAGCAGGAAAGGGTTGGAAAGAGAAGAAGGATGACATCAGCGACTAAAGGAAGAGAAAAGAGGGAAGAGGAGATGATAGGTCCAGGTGGAGGGGGAGTAAGAAAGAATGTGTCTATCTGCTTGTATCTAACCATGCTGGCATGTTTATGTGGTTGCAAACAGTTCTACACATGTATGTATAACAGCTATCAGTACGATGGTGCGTGTGGTGTCAATTCTACTTGTCCCATCCATCATCATCACCCACCTAGCTTTACCTCGCTTGCAGACCCAACTTCCCAACTTCCCCCAAATCATCGGCCAGATGGCCCTCACCAATGCTCACTCGCTTTACACACCTGATATGAAGCTATCTGTCATCTGATAATGACCGAGCCTTGGCGGTCCCCCAGCTGGAGCCTCTGTTGCAGCACTGGGCACTGGCGGGTANGACCGAGCCTTGGCGGTCCCCCAGCTGGAGCCTCTGTTGCAGCACTGGGCACTGGCGGGTATCAGGGATGGATAGTGGCAAGGTGGTGCACAGCCTGACTGCCCCTCTGATGGATTGGTGCCAGGTAGGGAGGTTAGAGAGAGAGGCTGGGGGCGCTGAGGGGTGTCCCCTAATAGGATTCACACTCTTCCAGCAGACCATGGAACAGGTGGAAGCAAGCGAGGAAGAGGAAACAAAGAGAGTTTGAGAGAGATGAAGAGTAATTTAGAGAGACAACAGAAATGTAAAGAGCAGAAATGGAAGAAGAAGCAATACAATACATCAAAAGCTGAAGACAGAGCAGAGAGAGAAAGTGAAATGGAGAAAGATGAGGAAAGAAAATGACTATGTGTTTGACATGGTGATTGAAACTTGAGTGGGTGAATGTGAATGCAGAGGGAATGGGAACACTGGATGGATGTGGGCTGGTGGTTTGGAGGTGGTGTGGGTGTCTCAAAGTTTTCCATCTTTATTGTACTGGTGAAAATCCCTTTAAAGGTGATGATGCAGTGTAAATGAGGCCAACATCCACTTTAACTTGCGAAAAATGATTGCAGCCGAGACATTGTATGGAAAGCGTTAGCCAGAAATAATTGAATTTTAAGCAGTTAGATGCAGCACTATACTTGTTAACAATGTCTTAGTGTTAGGATGATTGACAAGAGAAAAATGTCTTAATGGCTTATGTTGAGCCTAATGTAGCAGTGTTTCTGTCTTTACACATGCCAGTGCACAGCGAGGGAGCCTGGCAGCACAAATACAGTATACACAAACACGCACACACACACTCACACTCACACACACTCATAGTTACATTTACACTGCCGTGCACACAGAGCGGAGGTTCTCATTAATGAAGTCAGTGTGCTCCAGGCAGGCAAGGCCCCTGCAGCAGTCTTCAGGAGTCAGAGGAGCCATATGTCAGTGGAAAACAATTAGCGGGGAATGATCCGTTCCATTGGTTTTAATGAGTGCAGCCGGGTCACGCTGCTCACAGTAGCAACGCACAAGGGTCATCAAAGTCTGAGAGTGACAGACACACACGCATACACACCCAAATCGCATTCATAGTCATGCAAACTAACAGACACACTTGCAAAATACATACATTCCTCTTCTTTTTCACTCTAGGCTGGTCTGTCAAACTTTACTGCAGCTGCTGGGAAGCACACACTTGCATGTGCATACACATAAATACACATGTCCACACTGACAAACACCCATCAGTTTCTCATCCCAAGCAAGCAATCCATCTCCTTCCACATCAATACAGGCATTGAAAAGTCATCACGGCATGTGAAGTCTTGCATTATATTAAGAAGGTATTGTGCATATATGTGACCTTGCATAGTACCTGTGGTATGATGACATATGAAATGCATAACTCATAGTGGTGTGGATGGTTACCTGTGATGTGGTAGCTATAGTAACACAGGAAAGAGCCATATACATTTACTTTCCATGTCAAAAGAGAATAATAGCTTATGGAAAAGCATATGTCAGTAATGGGAATGCATGAACGTCTATTATCCAACCACTGCACTGACATTTGTACATAAAGGTTATCTTTTTTATATGTCTAAATGTCTGACAGTTTGATGTACGCTAGTATGTAATCCAGCTGCAGTAGGCTAGAAAGTGCAATATGTTGAAAATTGTAACCCATCAAAAGGCTATAGACTACAAATCCTCATACACACATAAAATTCTCAAAGTTTGATCAAATAGTTTAACTGCTTTTTTCTTAATATTTAATATGTTTATTGCTAGGCCAAGTGTGACTAACCAAAATATGCAAAATGGCATAAATATTTATATCAGCATAGATTATATTTCAATACATTCAAAGTGCATATTTTAATACATCATCAGTAAAGATGACACTTTTTCCCTAAAGTTGGAAATATCTAATAAATTCTAATACTGTCAAAAAAAACAAAAAAACAAAAACATTTCAAGCTTTGCCAAGGAGGATATGTTTTCACCTGTGTTTTATTGGTTAGTTGGCTTGCGTGTTAATTTCTGAGCAGGATTAACATTAAATCAAATATTTTTTTGTAAATTTCTTGAAAGGTAAATACACCAAACTCAATGAAAAATATGGAGAATGTGGAGGCATATTTATTCCATTATAGACTATCAATGGGTGCTATTTTGTTTAGATCAGAATAAGGATTCAGATCTGGTGAACTAAAATATAACTGCTGTACAGTAACAGGTCTAGAAACATGCAACATCCACGAATGCGTAGTTGAGATGTTGCTGATACAGGAGCACATAAACAGTTTTAATGACAACACTACAGGCCAGAATTTTGAGGCCACCCCCAGATTAAAAAAAAAACACACTACAATTTATTGCACAGGAAATGACAAAAAATACATAAAATACATCAACATCATTCAAAGCACTTTGAAGTCATTTCAGGCTCAGACTTTGGTTTCGTCAAAGTAACCCCCCCTGGCCAAGTCATAATTCTCAAAACCTTTTGCTTCTCTTTTGAATGGATGTAATTTTGGCANCCCCCCCTGGCCAAGTCATAATTCTCAAAACCTTTTGCTTCTCTTTTGAATGGATGTAATTTTGGCACCATTTTGATGAATGTTTCGGATCATTGTCCTGTTGAAGAATGAAATTTTGACCAATAATTTCCAAGCTGGATGGAATCACGTCTTTGAAGGATGGAATGGTAATTCTCTGTCTTCATAAGTCCTTTAACTTGGACCAAGTCTCCAGATCTCTCTCTCCCCCCCCCCCCCNCCCCCCCGCATACACACAGCATTACTGAACACCCCATGTTTTACATACAGAGCAATAGCATGAGCAGACTGTATAGCATGTTAATCACAAAATGATGTGGAAGAAGGCAGACAGTAGGTTATTGAGTAGAATGTTAAAACACATCAGCAAGGGAGTTGGAACACAACTGGCGTACCACTGCACTAATAGAGACTGGGCATGCCTTCATTAAAAATCATTTCTTAATTCATAGTGACTTCATAATGTGCTCTTGTTGACAAATTCTTCTTGAAAACTAATTAGTTTCATTTATTTTTTGTCATTTCCTGTGCAATAAATTGTAAAACAAACAATGTATTGATGATTTTTTATTTATTTTTTTTAATCTGGGGGTGGCCTCAAGCTTCTGGCCTGCAGTGTATCTTTAAATATACAAAGATACTGTAGCTCCAGAAAAATATTTTGTTCACTATTGTCATTTTTTTCTCTTTAGGTCAAGACATATTGTAGCTAAGCTTGTTCGGCCTTGGCACAGGTACGTGCTCCAACAAGTACCTACTAGTTCTCTACTTCATCTTAGATATTTGAATGCTTCATAAAATACTTTCTCTGAGAATACTGTTTTTTATATTATGTTATGTTTTTATGTTACACAGATTAGCTACTACATTTGTATACTGTATATCCTGCAAGCAAGCAAGCAGTGATTTTCTTTCAAGAACAAACTACTTAAAACATTAAGTTTTAAATGCTAAGATAAAATAATGAACTACGCACAAGGTCACTGTAAATAAAAGACTGCAAAGCTTTTAACACAGGATTTAACATCCTTTCACTGAGGACATTAACAGTATACTGTTATGTATGTATTCTGTATACTGTCCATTTAGTTGTTGAAATAGATGGCAACCCATTCAGAGACAGGTTTTATTTAATGCAACCATGTAAGCTATTAATTTTTTACCGAGTGCATTATTTAGCGTACATTAAGTCTAGACTCTAATTGGTCTGAGGCACTGAGCGAGCACTGACCTTCAACTCTCTGCCCACTCTGAAACGAGTCCATTTGTTCCGTCTGCCGATTTTCTGCTCCTTTTGTGCTTTTTTGCTCAATACAAACACTTGAACCACCATTCCACTTTTTCCTTCCATATACAAAACACAAAAGTACTCTCTTTCTCTCTCTCTGTCTCTACCTCTAAGTGCAAGTGTCGTGTGTTTTGTGTATTAATTTAATTTAATTTTATTTTATTTTTATTTATTTATTTTTTTTTAATTTAACAGATCATTTTAAGTGTGAGGTCCACTTTCTCCATCTCCTCAGCCCTTGACTATATACACCATCCACAGTTTGCGCTATAATGGCACTCCACATGCTCTGGGGAAATGCAAAGTGTCAAAGAGTTATGTACCACGTAACAGAAATCCCCCTGTCAGTAATAGCTGTGGTTTGAACAGGGAGAGAGAGAGACAGCTGCGGTGTAAGAAGAATGGAGATCACCAGTGGAAACACACCCGGGTTCACGCAGTACTCACTCAGGAAAGGCTGCCCAACAATATTGCCACTTTACTGCTTTTAATGGGCACAGTAAGTGAGCAGTGACCAGTTAACTAAGAAGACCCCACCTGGTGGAACTGCAGCCCCAACACACCCTTCCCCCCATTCCACACCCACAGCAGTGGACAAGAACTTATAATGGTTAAAAGATTGAAAACTGCAGCAAGTATAAAGGGGAGCGAGGGTTTTTAAAGGGAAAGTCTATTCAAAAGCCATGTTCAACATGCACATTATACTCTGACTTTTATCTGTACTGTGATTAAGGAAAAAAAGCACGTACAGATGTATACACAGATAGAATTAATAGGATTCTGTGATTTACCAAATATACACGACTCCTTGCTTAGTGTACAAAGGGAAGCATGGATGAGGAAATGCATGCAGAGATTGCTTACGGCGATTGCAAAACATATCCTTTACATGCTTGAGTAAATTAACTTATAACACATAATATAGGTGTGTTACTCTAAGTACACTGATATCAATTTATGCCAATTTTGATCTGATTATAGCGTTATGCCTATTTCCTTAATCGGAATAGAACTGAGTTTTAACATGCATGTAAATGTACGACTGTCATCTAGAGACAAATCCTAGAGCTCCTTCATAGACAGTGAATTATGGAGGAATACAGAATACTGATTTGTGATTTTACTGGGTTATGGGGATATTTTAAGTCCTAAATTTACATAAAATTCATTATCTCAAACAGAAACTCGATGGGAATATAGGATCAATAATTTAGTTTCAGTGGGCCAGCTCCTAAAAATGTCACTGGCTCACATCATCAATTCAAGTGTGGACGCCCTAATTTCCAACTGGTGGTGGTGCATTCTTTATTTGAAGGTACTGACTCTACTGTCAAAAATCATTGGAACTGCATAAGGAAAAGTTGGTTTTATGGTCTATTTTACCTTTTAAGCATGATATAATTGCAAGTACTCACAAAAAAAAATGTTAGCAATTTGATGGTATTAGACATATATTTGATGTCATCAGGATACAACAATCTGCAGAATAAAAGATTGACCTTTGTCACACATCGAGCCTCCAGCTCCTCTGCTGTCTCTCCTCTCAGTCTCAATGAAGCAGAAATGTCAGGAAACCACGATGAATTAGAAAATACTGAGAGGAGAACTTGATATATCATAGAAGTAGGCTTCAATGAATAATCAAAATTGTTTTTGCTTGAAGCAAACCTTGCAGGGTTATAGTTGAAGCCGTCTGAAGTGTTAACAGCCTATTTAGTTATTAGTCATTTTATCTTTTCCTCAGATGTGATCTGTGTTGTTTTTCATGTAACTTTCAACTGTTGTATTCAAGAGAAAAAGGACTGTATTGGGACAAAAGCATTTGGTGTCTCTTCATAAATACAAGGACACATTTCTCCGTTTTCTCTTGTGATTAACAGCAGGTGATCTTCAACTCAGATGAATCGCATCAAAAACAAAATTCTCTTTTTGATTGGAACTTTCAGGGCTCTGAGTGATATTTAAATATTCAGGCATTTAAAACCTTCTCCTTTAATGAAGACACAGTCTGTTTTATGGTAAGGGGCTGAGTGCTGTTTTCTCACCCTCTCTCGCTCTCTCTCTCTCACATACACTTGCAAAGTGCATCAGTGAATGAAAGGATGTGTCACTGCAATCGGAACAATGTAATTAGAAGTGCGAGAGAGGTGGAAAGTGCTTTATGGTAATAATGTGGCACAGTAATTAAGCAGAAATATCATGACCATAGTGCCCACGGCACTTTAAAAAGAGTCATTTAAGCACGAGATTACACAGTGATTGTCAAATCAGTGGAGGAGAGGGAGAGGGGAAGAATTTGAAAAATGAACCTGTCTTGATAGGGTGCATCAGTGATGAAAGATATATGTCTTTCTGCATTTTACTCCATATTTAAACAGAAATGGCAGCATACGTGTGCTACAGCATCAACTAATATTTTGACACCATCAAGCTGTAGTTGCAGAACAACCACAACTGGAGGAGGCAGACAAAGTGGAGAGGTGAGAGAGTTAGACAAAGGGAACAAGGGGAGAGATCTTGGTAATGACAAGCACTTCACAGTTAGATCCGACCCCCCTCCACCCTCACACCCCGATGAGATAATTCCTTTTCCAAATTGCAATCAAAGCTGAGAAAAACACTTGAGGAGTAGGAGCCCTTTCAACCATTAACTCGCCAGGTCCTGGGGCGCTACTTTTTAAATATTACATTTCTTTGAATGCTTTTCTGCATATTGTTTTTTTCTCTTAATTATTATTCCTATTTCTTTTTTTTTTTCACCTCACCATTGCCACTGTTGAGGAATTATTAATGTTCAAGCTGAGCAAACGTATTTTTAAAAGGATGTTAAAAAGTTTGCACAGTTAATCATCCATTTTTAAATAGGTTTTTTATATTTGACCTTTCTAGACTGTATTTAATGAAGGAACACATTCATGAGATGCCTGCTGCTTTGTTCATTTTTCTCTGATATCTAAGCACACTGACTGACACTGAATGATGTTTGCTCATTGGACTACAGGGACCAAATACAACCCAGAATGCCGCTGACATCAAGGATAGGCCTCTATGGACCCCCCACTACTGTATGCAAGACCAGGTAATCATAACCAGTCAAAGGATTTACTTACTTTGGGATATTGGCAATATATTCTAGTATCATTAATCCTGGCTACATTATAGCAGTTTAGAAAACCTCTGGCAATGTAATGTAACCAGTGTCACCTAGAGTGCGTACCTCCATCTGGATTATCTCTGTAATTATAAGATGGTCAAAACCATTTGCAAGCTACTGAATCAGCATAATCTACACATTCGTGGGTGCATGTTTCTGCCCTATTTGCTACTGTACAGTAATTAATCAATGTGCAAGATCTGGATTCTAATTCAGATTTAGCACCAATTGATAGTAATGGGATAAATGTTCCTGAACTTTTAAATTGAGATTTAAAAGTTGATGTTGATGTTACTTTTTACAAATTTAACACACACACACACACACACACATACACACACACACACGTAAATTCCTGGATTTGCTCCTGGATCTGGATCTGTACCAAAAGATAATGGGTTCTTCTCTGAGCCATGACCCACCCTTCAATCAATTTCAAATTCAATTTCAAATTTCAAAATTGGTGCATAACCTTTTGAGTAATCAAACAACAACAACAACAACAACAACAAAAGCAATCAGAAAACAAACGCAAGCAAAAAACATTACCTCCTTGCTGGAGATATTAATAGGGTCAATCATTTCACCAGAACATGTGGGTGTGCTGATGGCAAACACCAAGAACTGGAACAAGCACAATGTGTCAATAGACTGACTGTGGAATGCAGGTGTTTTAATCAAAATGCTGTGTGGAGGTGGAGGAGAAGCCTGATGTAATATTTTCATGTACACTGGACAACAGGTCACTGCCATCAAATTGGTGTAAAAAATAAACAGTGTCCAAAGCCTTCAGGTAAGATGGTTACCTGTTTTAAACTCCTTGTGACCCACTCAGGATATGAAAGAGTGAGTGGAGAGAAAAGAAATCTCTGTCCTCTGATGTTGATTGGTGTCAACTGGCTGTATTTGTCATAATTATGCGGGTGTAAAGGGAAAGTCTAGAAAAGGTCTAATCAATCTGATTTAATTAAGTGCAGTCAGTCATTTGAAATGAGCAGAAAAGAATTAATAAGCACATTGTAAATTTGCATTTAAAGCCATGTAATTATACCAATTCAGTAGCCTCACAAGCGCGCTCATATTTTTCAAAGAAAAGAGAAATAATTGTATCTTTTTTTATTGATTTGATTGCGAGGTGATATACAAGAGGAAGTGATATAAATAATACAGATGCTATGTATAATTTCTTGATTGAACAGAATTTCTGTTATTACACTAATGCCAATAGTAGGATAGGTGTTAAAGCATTAAATTTTCCAAATAAATTACAAAGTTTTGATGCATTAGTAATAATAAATATGAAGATTTACATCTCTGTCAATACGCATGTATTCTTAACTATGTCATAAATAATGTCACAAAAGAACACAGCTTTTAAATCATGTGTATTTCTCAAGCATGATCTTATTGTTTACAAGTTTACTTTTTAAATCAAATTAAAGTAAATGCTTAAGTATTTAAGACATTTTTCATTTTCTTTTTAAAAAAAATATATTTTCAGTATTTTATTTCATCAATAGACCTTGTTCTAATAATATACTGGCCTAACTAGAAAGAAACAATGATGATAGTAATAGGATTTTAATTAATTTATTTGTCATAAGAAAGAGTACTTTTAATTCTGAAAATACCCACATCCAGAACAAATTGCACCTATTCAAAGTCCATCATTGGTTAAGCGTATGATTTTTTTCATTGAGATTGGGGTATTATTTTTGAATAAATTAACAAAAATATCAAAAATGCCCCCATTATTATGAAGTCCTTTTAAAAATTCCTGGATCGACCCGGATTGGGATCGGCATGAAAACTGAATGAGTTGTCCCCTGGGCCGTGCTCCACCATTTCAACATGTTTCATCAAAATTGGTTCATCCTTTTTTTTTTTTTTTTTTTTTGAACAATCAAACAAACAGACATAACCTCTTTAACTGAGGTCACAGTTTTGTTCAGCCAATCAGATGCCTGGATGTGTAGGGGGAGCAATGCGGTCCTGACTTGAAAGTCCACCAAGCATTATTAAGTGGAGGAGACACGGAATCGTTAGAGCTAGGAAGCTCAGTTCGTAGCGTTGTGAAGGGAGGGGACACAATCAGGGAGCAGCGTGATGGATAGATGGATGACCGTTTGGGAGGCTGGATGGTGAACCGGCCTGCTGACTTACTGACTGACTGACAAGGTGAATGACAAGGTGACTGTTTATGTGTTGGGTCTCGCATGGATGATTTTCTGAGATGCACTGAAGCATTTACCCTGGAGAGAGCCTGGAAATATGGAAAACTTCCCGGAATTTCCCTTTGACCTGCTTTTACAATGAGGAAAATATCCAGACACAGATCCATAGACTGTAACATTGCCTTTATTCCGTATGCTACTATTTTAATGTACATTTTTGAGCTATGGAAAGCCTGTCAAACATAATGTAACTGTGTAAAGAAATAAACGGCTTACAAATAAACATCACAGCCTTCCTGGCTGAGCTTACCTGCCATGGAAACAGCTGAAATTAACTGCCTCCCACAATCCTTTGTTCTATTTACATTTAAAATTCTGCTTCAGCAGCTCCACCTCTCACACTGAAAACCATATGGGCATGATGCAGGCTTGTACTCTAAACAGATATTACACTTTACATCACAAGCAGTGCCGCACATCTGTCATATAACTAGGAACAGCTGAGAAGGGTGGAATTTTTAGATGAACGCGCGTGTGTATGTGTGTGTTTTTTTGCACATGGCTGAGCATGTGAAAGAGATAAAGAGAAAGAGATTTGTTATTGAAAAAGAGAGGAGTGACTGTTGTTGAAAAGATGCCTACGAGGATTTACTGTATCTTACACATCTGTTTTTTTTTTTTCCCCCTCCTTGATATCAGAACACTGCCTCACGCTTCTGAGATTTCCCAAGCGGCATCGAGTCATTTCCAAGCGGCTTCCTACATCTTGCCGCTAATCAACAAAGTTAATTTGTTTCCCCATTTATTTTTATGAATCCTCAAGCTACCACACTTGGGTTTCCGCCGTTCCACAATATATTTCTCCAGCTAACTGGCAAAAGCTCTCTTCATTTATCAGATCCACACAGCTGGCTTATTACAAGAGTCCTCTTATCTGTCATATTTCCTTCCAGTAGCGCTGCAGTGGTTACAAATGGGACTTAGTCTATCTGGCTTGGAGCTGATGAGGGGGGAAATGAAATTATTGCGATTAGATCTGACCCATGCTGGAGTGCTTGGAGTGTGTGTTGGTGTTTGTGTGTGTAATGCTGGTGGAGGTAGTGGTACTTTATTGTGTACATGTGTGTTTGTGTGTTTTACCCTGCAGTGGGTGGCAGTGGTTAGTAGCTACAGATTAAGGCATTTGGCAGAGCTTGCACCAGTGAAGGTGGGAGATAATAGCAAGCGTATCTTTTTTTCAGTCAGTAATATCAGGTAACGTTCAGCATTTAAATTGCTCTCTCACACTCATTTCTCTTTCTCTCTCTCTCATGCACACACAACACACACACACTCCCCCCTTTCTTTCTCTTTCTTCTCCTCTCTGTGAATAATTGAACAGCTAGCCCAGGCCAAGGTTTAGCGCTATCGTCTAGCATGCCGTCTGACTGCCAATCAGTTGACTCATCTACTCTTGTCGAGAAAACAAACAGGAGGGCACCAATGGAAGCCAAGAGGCGGCACGCCAATTCTTGAACAAACAGAATGAATGACAGGCTGTTATCTGGAGTAATTCAACCACAATGACAGAAATATAGCAAGAAATACATTAAGGTTTTTCTTTGGTCAGGTTTAAACTTGACGTTAAGTCTGCAGACACGTATGCAAGATGGGTGCCATGGAGATCCTTAGGTCATTTGAAGTGTTGTTTGTGCACATTCTTTACAATTAACACTATATGTTTGCAAGATGTAGCACCTATGTAACTATGGAGCCGATCGAGCAAGCCGGAATTCATTTATTGGCCTCATACCTATTGTCCTTTATTGTCGCTATCTTTGTTGAGCAAAATTTGAAGTAGTTTTTAAGGTGCTTCGGTGCAAACCAGGTGTTTATGTGTCAAGCCCTATAGCCGCTGGTGGATGTATTATATTAATGAGTATATGAGCAACACCAAGCAAGTAGAAATACAGGCAGATGTGGAGTTAAAGTGAAGTGCCTTGCCTTAGAAGAAAAACACTTAAGCAGAGATATTTGAGTTTTCCGCACTTTGAATTTCAGCACCATCTAATCCCATTCATTTAAGATCATCTATTTTATGACATTCTGCCACTCCATTTAGTCTTTTTCTAGCTTTTTTTAAATATGTGCTCATATTCTTGTATATGACATATGTTCATCTTCCTCAGACATACCTGTGAGACCTCCTCTTTCTCCCTGTGCAATTAGCAAAGATGAGTAAGGAGCTATATATATATCACCCTCTGTATAGGAAGACAGGCCCATTTTCCCTGTGTTTTGCTTATTAGCTATAAGCAGCACATAACCCTGCTGTAAATCAATTGATCTTATTGGTCTCCAGGGATGTGTGATTTCAAAGGGCCCAAGCTTGTGAGCAATATATTAAAGGGAAAGAGAGACTGACAACTGCTGCTACTGTTACTGCTACAGAAAAAGACAAAGCAATCAGTACCTAAATCCATCCACAGGGATTAAAAACAAATACAAAAATATACAAAAATGTATAAAATTACAGCCAGTATGGGTAAAAAGGTAAGACAGGTTAGAAATATCAACAAAGTTATACACTATGCATAGATTATGAAAAGCTGTATAATAAAAGTAAGATTTAAGAAACACTTTGCTCAGTTGTAAATTTTTTGTTTTTTCATTAGTTAGCCCAAAGCTCAGAGAAATGGATGAAAAACAGCCTCTGGCATGTTTTCAGTAAATGTTATCAGTCAGGGCAGCCAATAATGGAGCGACTGAGCAAGACTCCTGGCCAATGAATGAGCCAAGGACAGATTTTTAATCCTGTGAAGGTCTGAACTCAGATTTGAACACAGCTGTTCATGAGAGGATTTTGAGGAACAGATTTCTGTAATAACATTTTATGAAAAAACAAGTATTCAATATTCAAGTAGTCAGTATGCAAGATGGGTTTGCTGGGATATTGCTGTCGTTAAAAAGGGTCCATGAACAACTTCACAGCATCGGAAATGTTTATGACTATTAGTATTTAATATTTATTAGTATTTAATTATTTAAATAGTCCTGTTTCTTGACATGTCACAGAAAGAACCACTCACAGGATTCTCTGCACTTTGCTCAGCACAAGGAGCACGGTGATGATGCAAAACCAAGATGAACAACTCATTAAAAAATGTTGTCTCATTAAGAAAAACTAGTGCAGTGCCCATTCAAAACGTGCATATTCTGAACAGGCTGGATTGTATGGTGTGCGCCGCAGCCTGCCATAATTTTGTTCTGCACGTCCTCATGAGCTAGCTTTGTTTGCAGTGCCCATTCAAAACGCGTGTTCGAAATGGGCCGGACTTTATAACTACTTATTGCCTACACAGAGTCGTCAAAACAACTTCAACTTCTCAAACTCCTTCTGCATGTCCTCATGAGCTCCTCGAGCTAGCTTTGTTTGCTGTATGGGGGATCGGGTTGAGACCGTGGCACTGGACCGGAGCATATGCTGCCGCACCCAGGACGCATCCTGCTGCCGCGCTTAGAGTGCATCCTGCCGCGCGGACTGCTTTTTGCCAGCACAGCTCAATTTGAGAACTGCTCATCCGAACACTTCATATGTGACGCTGCTCATTCTTGGGTCCTGAGCAATGAACTTGCTGAATTTCAGCTTCATACAGTGCTGGGTCCTAGAGATGTTGGTGCCACAGACAGAGAAATTCTATCTTTATAGTTAGATTAGCTACATCCAAAGCTAACCATTAGCTATAAACGTTGCATGTAACATTTCAAATACAGTCCTAGACTATATTCCAGTTTACAAGCACTGGCAGCTCTGTCTGTCTGCTGACATGCAGCTGCGTCTTGCCCAGATCATGAAACAAGTTTAGATTTGTGTTGTGTGACTGCTCTACACTGCCACCTTCATTGTTTTGTTGCTTCTTCTTACACAACATATAGCTGTTCCCCCCATTAACTGTGTATTGAAAAGTCTAGCAGAAGATGAGTCAAAGTTGAAATTGGTTGAACTTCAACAAGTAGCTGCAAAGTGAAAAATCGAGGTTGAGAGGTGCCACTTAGCTTCATAGAAAAGAACGAGACAGCCAGCGTGGCACAAATGCACCACTGATTGTGTGTAAGTGGCCTTATTATACACAAGCAGTTTAAGCTTCCACCATCCTACAATGACCACTTCCTCACACCTCAAACATCTTCCACTACATTCACACTCAGGATCACACAAAAGCACCCTCCCTGCCTTCATCTCTTCACCGCTCCCTCCTTCCTTCAGACAAGATCAAGGCAGTGCAGCACCAGTCAAGCTGTCACCATAAGGTGCCCTCTCCATACTTAACATGGCCCGATCAATAATCATTGGCAAGCAGGACACAGGGATGAATAATCAGCAACAGGAGCCCAGGACACACACACACACACACACACAAAAACACACAGTTTTTTCATGTTGGGTTGTTCTTTTGAATATTTCAAAGCTGCTCTCTAGCCTCACCCCAAAGTACACACCAGAGGCCAGAGAGAGATTCTACTCTGTTCTATTCTGTCATAAGATTCGAGCTTTAAAATCAACTAAATGTGGATTCACTCCAGCAGATTAAAGGTTTAAAAGCGTTATCAGGTTTAATATTTATTTTGTTATGTTTGTCTTTATACAAACTGTTGTATCACCAAAACAACATTCCTTGTTACAGTGACAATGTTTTACAGAACATAAGTGGGAATTGGGTTTTGGTGCCTCATTGTTTCTGTATTTATTTCTCTGTAATGGTCTTAATGCAAGCGATTCAATGCTGCCGTTCTCCACTCATTTAATTAGTGTTGAGTCCTTGGACGAAGCTAGCTGAGGTCTCTTGAATGCAGATTGTTTTTACAATAATTGGCTAAATGCCATGGAAATAGCACACACAAAAAACATTCATATATGAAACCATTTTTAAAACCATGAGGTGTGTGTGTGTGTGTTTTACAGAGCTTGTTTTAATGGTGCGGATTGAATAGTGAGAGGTTAAATAGTGAAATAAATGAAATGATGTGGACATTTTGGGACCAAAAATTGCTGGCAGAGGCATATCGAAGGTCATGGCCGTATTTCTGTTTTGTCTGTCTGTATGTCCGCCCGTCCTGGAGTTTTAAGGAGGTCTGATTTCTTTGTGATTTCTTTGTGGTTTTTATACCCATGAATAGTTCACTGTTTGTGTCTGTATGCGTATGTCATTTCTTTCTGAAAATATGGGCATGTGTGTGCGCACGGTGAGGCAGATTAGTGTTTCTTGGCTTCTAAGTGAGCACATCTGCAGCGAAAGCTAAACATCTGGATCTCACATTTTCTCCCACCACCACTGCTCCGGCTGAAAATGAGTGCGGAGGAAAGTAAGAGAGAGAGCGAGAGGAAAGGAAGTACTGCTCGAGCAGCGAGATAACAGGCATTCCTTTCAAAATGGCAGACAAATTTCTACACTTTAAGCTCATCTTTGCCCTCTACAGCCTCTCTTCCTTCTTTCCTCTAATACATACTTTGCTGTTTATATTCAAATCCATACGGTTTTATGTAAACAACCATGTGAATGTTTATTTTACCATAACTCTAAATCTGTCATGGCTGGGGAGCAAACTGAGGTTAAATATCATTAAATCCAGATTTTCATCCTGTTTCCAACAAATAAACTAGAAAATCTTAGAGGAGCAGAATGGAAACATGAAACAGATATTTTCCATGAATTCTTTCTGTTTTTCCACCCTTTTAGTCATTTTTTATTCCCATTATCCATGGCTTTGTTCTCACCTTTCCCTTCAGAGCAACAATATAACACTTCTATCTTCTAATAATCTCTTTCACTTACTACTAGACTCTCTCTCTCTCTCTCTCTCTCTCTCACAGACACACACAGACATGTACACCCACTTGCATTAGTGTGTTACATGACATAAAATCACATAGAGAGTGGGCTTTGGTGGCACCTTTATATCAGTTCCATTCCATTAACACACACACACCCATCCTAGTACAGGGTCAAAGTAGGAGTGGGTGACAGCCAAAATATTTGTCCAGCATATATATAATATTATATCACAATAAGGATATGCTGCATATCACAACATACACATATAGAGTATATAGCATATATATTTTTTAACATATGTCATACGATAATAAAAAAGGTAGAAGTTTAACATTTGAAGGAGTCAGAAGTAAAGTTTAACTTAACTTGAACTCTAGAAGAAAAAAGTCTGAAGGGCATGAGGTTTCTCTTTCTTTACTCCTTTCTCTCTTGACTCTTCTTTGATCCTGTTATAAGTAAATTCACTTCAAAACCTCTCCAGGCCTCCTCTCCCTTTCCCCTCCCCTCGGTCTCGCTGTCTCTCTCTGTCTGTCTCTCCCTCTTGCCACCATCTATTAGATGACAAGGGACTAGTTCAGAGTCCGTATCAAAGCCCATCTGGGTTTGAAGTCTGTCCTTCTCTGCCCTCCAGTCATCCTCTGGAGTCAGTGTACAGCCGTCCATGACCACCCCAGCGCGTGGGGCTCTGTGTCCCCTTTACTTTGGAGGATTTCTGGGACTGCAGCCAGCCTCAAGGCAGGTGGTGAGATAGAGCATGACCTGAGTCCATGCTGGTCAACTTCATTATAAAGCTGTGAATGGCAAGAACTTAGGCAGTGATGTGGAAAAGGGAGCTGCCTCATACGGTGCACCTATAACCATAATGCTGCACCTTTGGTAAATTATATGCATGCATTGTACATAATGTAAACGATACTGTTTAGTAGTTTATCATTGTCATCATTCTACCCTCACTATTATTATCAATGTAATGGTACTTTGAAAGAATATAAAGGTTGATTGATAAGTTATGAGCCTGACTTATAAAGAAGATCTGTAATACTTTTTGCTAGCTGGATTAATTTGAGGAAAAGTAATTATAACTTAGAAGTTCTAGAGGTACCCAGCAGTCTGTGAATGGTACATTATGGACAGACAATGTATCTGCACACACATCGTTGCTGCCATGGCTGCTAGAAGTATTTCAGCACCCCCTGTTCACCTGATTTGGGCCTTAGACTTTCCCCTCTTTCCATGCATGAACAGAAGTTTGAGCTGGAACCTATTTTATCTCAGATGACGACCTAAGTGTGAAAGATTTTTTGGACAATATCTTTGGCATAAGTGTGTCAACATGGAAGGAATTTATGTTGAATGATAAATAACTACAACACCTCTGAGTTACAACTTTCTGTTCTAGGCTCAGAACTTATCAATCAACCCTTGCGCATGCCCTGTCATCTCTACAAAACGCTTCAACACATATAAGATATGTAACAGTTCTACCCTCAGCCAATTCTTTGAGAGTATTTAACATGGAGTGAGACTGGTTGTTTACTGTGCTAGCATAAGCGTGTGCATATGTGCACGCCGGTCTGCCGCTCACTTCATGGTGCTCTGGACCGTGTTTAACATTAAAATGCATTGGCTTCTCTACCAGTTTTGACAAATCTCCTCAAATGGGAGAAAGCAGCTGTGAGTCTATGAGGCAGAAAAAGCCCAGAATGGCAATGTTTTCCATGTGGGAAGCAAACACTCTGGAAGGTATGTACGTACACACACGCACACGCACTACATTGCATTTGCAAGACTTGTCACCCTACAAATTACCTTACTGTGTAAATGGAGTACTTACAGAATCACAAAAAATAACAAACATGTCTGGATTTTTAATGATTTATTCCATGTCATTTGGCCATCCTATGCAGTCGACTCTGGACTTCTATCCATCCTCATTCTCCTTGACCTCAGTGCAGCATTTGACACATCTCACCAACTACTCCTGGAACATCTGGGAAGCCTTGATGTCTCTGGCATTGGTTCTCCTCCAAACTCAGTAACAGGAAGCAGTTTGTTCAACTGAAGTCTTTCTGGTCTGTTAGCCCTCCAGTCACCAGGGAGTTCTGCAGGGTTCAGTTCTTGGCTCCCTTGTGCTCACTATCTACCTCCTCCCCCTTGGCAATATCTTCTGTCACCATGGCATACATTTCCACTGTTACGCTGATGACACATAACCTTCCACCAAACCTACCTCCACTCTTCCCCCAATGCCCTCACTCCTTGTCTTCATGATATAAGGACTTGGATGATAAACAATTTTTTCAAACTCAAAACAGAACTATTCATTACAGGCTCTAAATCTACACTTGCTAAGATCAACAGCTTCACTCTCACCATTGATAACTGCACCACACCCATCTCCTCTCAGGTAAAAAGCCTAGGTGGCATCCTGGACAGCACACTCTCCTTCGCTTCCCATATATACATTATCTCCTGGACTGCCTTCTTTCGCATCTGATATTGCCAGGCTTTGCCCGGCCCTCACACAGCACAGCACCGAAGTCTTGGTTATGCCCCGGTCACATCCCACATCAACTACTGCAATGCCATCCTGTCTGGAATCCCCAACAAATTCCTTCATCAGTTTCAACTCATTCAGAACTCTGCTGCCAGGACCATTACACACACCGAGTCATCACACCCCTGCTCATTCAGCTGCACTGGCTTCCTGTGCCACACCGGATAGGCTTTAGAATTATTCTCCTTACATTCAAAGCTCTTCATAACCTTGCTCCTACCTATCTCATGGCCCTCCTACAGACCTACACTCCCTCCCACTCCCTGCGATCCTCATCAGCAGGTCTACTCTCGGTGCAGGACTTTAATCTACCACCATGAGTGGCAGGGCCTTCTTTCACACTGCTCCCAGACTGGAACTCTCTCCCCCTCCATATCTTTCAACTGGACTCTATTATATCATTCAAAACTGTCGTCAAAATGCACCTTTTTAAGCTGACTTATCCACTCTGAGTCCACCATGTCTGACTGTCAGGATACTGTTTTATGTCTGATTTTACTGTGTTTATTGTTCTATGCTGCTTTTAATTCTTGTGAAGTGACCTTGACTGCCTTGAAAGGTGCCTTTAAATAAAATCTATCATTATTATTATTATCTAGCTGGAACAAGTCATAATCATTTGAAAAGTATCACCCTGCTGTCTGATTGTTTCTTTGTAACAGAAAATCTTGCACATTTTCTTGTTTATTATGCTTTCTCTGTCAACACAGTTGTAGAATCTTCGTCTATAATCCTTTTATGCCCCATCTTTATATGGTTATGGTGTCCAATGTTGGGACTTGTTAGGACTACTTTAAAAAGGGTTCTCATCTGGATTCTTCCTTTGTCCACAGAGCAAAATGAGCTTCATCAATTTATTGTTAAATAATTTTTTTTTTTTTTTCTGTTTGTGTGTAAGCTGTTGCTGTCCACATTCAAGGTGCAACTATTCATTTACAGTAAGTCGCATCTCCTAATTCAAAATAACTTTATTAATGAGAGGAAAGAAGAGGTGGGCTGATGTTTTCAACTTGTGGGTGGATTTTTATTTCTATTTTTATCTATTTTTTTATCTTTTATCTACTTTTATCTATTTTTATTGATATTTTTATCTCCAGCTCTACAGATTGCATTTATACTTGGTCAGTTGTGACTGAGTTTTGATCACATTGCATTTGTAATGGCTGATCTCAATGAGTTTTGTGTGCATTATTTAGACTATGCATTTTTCCTTATCTAGATAATGTAAGTGAAAAGAGGCCACATGTTAATGCAATGTGTAAACGGGTCCTATGATTTAACTTTATATTGTATGCACAAATACCATACAGAAATGACTGGATTGGAGTCAGTTTCAACATGCACTGGCTTTTCCTCTGAGCACAACACAAACATCACACATTTAATAAAATATTAAGTGGATGCACCACTACTGTATTAATGCTGCCAGCCCTATTGAAATATAGCTGATGGATTTTTAGATTCCACACAACTGCTCCAGTGAAGAAACCTGCAACCCTGAAGCCTTTTGCTCATTCTTGTTTTCTTAGCAGCCCCTCTGCGACCCTCCTCAGCTGTTTAAAGTACAGCTCCATCAGAGCAAAGGCCCCCCTCTCTCTACCAACATATTCGCGCAGTCCTGCTCTCTTCTGCCAAATGTCTTATTGAAAGTTCAGCTAATATGCTAAGAGCTAACGAGGGCCTTGGACTCCTTCAAAATAATGGTAGAACATGTTGACATTGTTCAAGCACAGCTGACAACTTTCTTGAAAAGTGTGCTGCTTTGGAAATTAGAGTACCACGATGCTTACAGACTGTACCGGAAAACAATGGGATTATATAGCTATATAAGATACAGATAATCACAACATTTGAAAATTTAAGATATATTAGTCACAGTGATTTTTGAAAAAAAAAAGTACATCACCAGTGAGAGCATTATAAAAAAAGTGTCCATTATCTCTACACATTTTATTCTCTAGCATTTATAACCTAAGTCCTCTATAGTTATAAACAATAAACAATCCAATCTGTTCATTCCCTGGGTTCAAATTTTGACATTCTACATCAGCGTTATGCAAGAACACACTGATGCAGTACATGTTCAGTGTATTTATCAGAATGGAAGGAATGGTCTTTTATGAACACCCCGTCTAATATCAACTTTTGTAGGTGTTTCATGTTTGCTATTCATATGCAGTCCTTGCCTTTATTGTCACATTCATATCATACATTACATTTTACAGAATCACTGTTATCTTTATGCTTACACAATAAAAACTTATGACCTCTGTCAGCATGGAAGAAATGCCAAAACAAGACAGATGACTGCTTTTGTGGATATGACACAGAACAGCTATTTTCTCCTCATACCTATTCCCTTTTAAGGCTCTGGTGGCTGTGGACAGCTCCGCTACATATAAATTCAGTTGGCTCCACCTCTATTCTCAGTCTCATTCTTAACCCGGGGTTCTTGGCAACATTCTTATTGATGAAAAGACCATTCCGAGCTGGCTTGCAAGTGGTGGATGAAGTGAATGCAATTGATCATAGGCATCTATGACAAGAATAGGTTAGCGTGCCAGGGAAACTGCAAAAGGGGCGGACAGCAGAAAAATCTGGGCTCAAACCATAAATCTAAACCCTCATCATACCCCAAACCTCAACCCTAAACCTAAGTAAACAGCCTCACTTCTGTATCAATGTGCTATTTAAACGAGAGGGTTTTTTTCTGTCAGCTCAAATATAATAAATATGTTTTGCAACATTCACATGAACTCCTGGAATTCCTGATTTCCTGAAACTAAGGGGATAAAATTAACAAAAAGTTCAGCTATTTCTGTGAGAATTCACAGAGGAGGGTCTCATGTATTTAACCGTATATTAACTCAAGACTGCAACTGACCTGAGATAAGCGTGTTCAGTACCAGAATGTCTTGACATTTGTGGCAAAAATCAAAATACAGAGACCTTTATGTTGCCTGAGTGATCACAGTGGCTCTAAGATGTGGGAGTTGCTTGTCAGATAAGACAGGCAGATAGGATGCTGACAGGCAGAGGTAAAGACGTAGGGGAGCATAGACCAGCAATTAGCGTAGATTGATTTAGGTTGAGGAGCCACCCACGTCCATCTTGGCAGAAGCAAAGTCGGGGCCAGCAGCTGTGAGAAGCACCAGGTTAATTAGCGGTGTGTTGATCTGTTCGAGTGTACGTGTGGTGTGCTAATATAACTCTTCTCGTCGTACTCCCTTGTGTAGTGTATATGACCAGATGTGCGCTAAATCACACACATTACTAATGCCATCCCCCCAGCAGATCTGGCCCCCATGGGTTCACACTCACACAAACACACAGAAGGCAAACACTTGACCCCATCATGCTCTATCATTGGTTGATTAGAAGAACTGCTCCACCCTCATGTCAATGGCCTATACATGGAGAGACACAAATGAGACATATAATCACAGATGTGTGCAAAAGTGTGTGTGTGTGTGTGTGTGTGTGTTCATCATTCTGATTCTTCTCATCCTTGGCAATTAAGGTACCAATAGTGGTTGTCATTAATCAGCATGTCTGCATGGCGTTCTCCAATTCATATCCGTCAAATGCAATAGACAGAAACTAATAGGTCACCAATTACACACAGGGAGCCTTGTAAGGCTTTGGAGACGCTGGGTTTTATCAGAGTGCACAGAGAGAGACATGCTAATACATGATAGAATAACCAGGGTTGCATTTAAAGACAAATACACACACACAAACACACACACCTCACTGAGGGGCCAAACACTTTCCACTTTCCATCTCCCTTGGTGAAAGGTCTGCCGAGACAAGAGGTGAGGAGAAGGGAAGAGATGGGAGGAGGGTGGGTGAGCGAAGAGAAGATGAGAAAGCGAAATGTTCCAAGACTTTTAACAACAGAGGAGCTAAAATGAAACAAGATGTTTTCCCTCGCTGGCTTCCCACCTTCACTGCTTTATTGAAGGTGGGAAGCAGCTGTTGAAGCCACAATACAAACTATCTCCATTCTTGTAAAAGACACACCTCTTTCAGTTCAGTAACAAATGGATGAAATCATTCCTGACATACGGAAAAACACAAAGGGTCAAAGGTCAAAGTTTTAAAAACAGAAACTTTTACAATCTTGGCTGTTTTAGATTTGATATCCCTTGTCAGCTCAGTCAAAAGCACGACTTTCGCGAGTATAAAGCATGTCTTGTAGCAGTAAGGCATGTCGAACACACACATCTTCACATACAGCACAACACACACTGATATGATGCAACTCCCACATATGAGTTGAATTGGGCATGTGGGATGGAGAACTGAATGATATAATTGCCACCAGATGTAACGGCCTGTCGAGCAGCAAGTTCTGGTTTCTAAATAAACAGGCTTTTGTGACTCATAGTTTCATAGTGGCAAGCTCCGGTTTCCCCAGTTGAAACAGAAATAAATAATCAAGCGCACCCCCTCAGTGTTCCGCCATTACCATTTTGTTCTTGGCAAGCAGAGGCAGGGGAGTGTATGGTTCATATTAGCCTGAAAGAAAACAGTGATATATTCATTTTTTTCCAAAATGGATGTGTATGGTATTTTTTTGGCATGCAAACACAATGACACACACACACGACATGTAACACGAGCCACAACAATACAAAGGCTCTCCTGTGCACTTCTTTTTCTTTTACATGTGTATTCTCCTCTTTTATCTTCCAGGCATACACAAATGCAAACACAATAAAAATGCAACAGTACATAAGCACACGCGCACACACACGTCAATACATACAGACAAATACAGCACATATTCAAACCTTGACATCTCTCTCCATCAGTCATAATTATATTTGTAAATATCAAAGCTTCATTCAGTGAATGTACATGAAACTTACAATGCCTCCCACTTCACAGTAACACAACTGGTAGCCGATTTATTGGCTTACCATTAAGCAAACAGAAGCTCCCCCCCNCCTCCCCCCCATCACATATACAATTATCCACTCAGTGTGCTGAGCCCCGTGTCAAACCTGCAGCACCCAGGATGTCACATTCACATTAGCCCGTGCCTGTTAGCAGTCAGTCCTTTTGGGGTCCAGAATAAATGCTGGGACCCTTTTCTCTCTCCACGTGCTGGCAGCCAGAATTTTAATAATTGATGGCCAAATTATACAGATTCTGCAGGAAAGCAGACAGGTTAATAGCCTGCACAGAAGATGGGGAAAGTGTGTGTGTGAGTCTCAGAAGCATTTGCACTCACGTAGGTGTGTGTGTGTGTGTGTGTGTGTGTGTGTGCTGTTGCTTCTTAGAAAAAGTGTGCAGTGGGTCTCTATGCAGAGGGAGAACCAGAATAAGAGATTATACCGTATAAAACACCACACAATATGTTACATACGTGTTGTAATGTGTGTATCTGGGGGGGAACACTGGCCGTTATGGGTGCATGGTATAGGCATGTTGATATCACCACTATATCCGTACTAAAAATAATCCATCTTACCAAGTCATATTTGTCTATAATTGAATAAATCAGATTTTAGGACTCAAAATTTAGAATAAATGGCTGGTTAAGATGGAGAGGTGTATGATTTTAAACTGACACAGCGATAACGTAAGAATCTTTCGTTCTTGCACCTTCAGATACGATACAGTACTTACATACCTTCAGTTTCACTATCCACTTTTCGTTGCAATAAACTACTTATTTCCTCCATTTAAAAGAGCACCGCAGTCTCCTGATCTTGCTAATTGTGAGAGGTTAGCCATGCATTAAACTGATGAGCTATGCGGGGGGCCCGTTTACCATTAGTGACTGTATGCATCTTAATGAGGGGATAAATTCTAATAAAGCTGTGACACAGACATACTAAATGGAGATGAGAAGTTGTATTATATATAGGGGATGAGAATAGAACTAGGAAGGTCGATGTAAGAAATAAATGGAACAGCTGCACCAGCAATGCACTTATGGTATTGGAATATGGTAGAAGTATATATATTCGAAAGGGAAAGCATATGTGTGTGTTCTTGTGTACACTTGTGTATATTGATGTGAATGCACCATTAAAAAAAACTATTTTCATCTTGTCAAGCTATTTTTGTCTACATTTACATTGTAAAGCTCTTATTTTATTAAAAACAAGTGAAATCTACCATTGACATTAGTATATTTCAGTCTCTTTTCAATACAAATCAATTTATTTCAAGAATTTCCTAGAAGTTAGCATCAGATTATGGACCAAACTAGAATAAATTAAAATGATAATAATAAAACAATAACCAGTAAATAAAATAATAATCAATAAAACAGATTTTTTTAAAAAAATGAATTGTTCTGGAAACAGGTTGAAATAACTGCACTGGTGGATTTTCATTCATTTGTTTGTTTTGTCTGTATACTGAGTTTTTAGGACTCAGTATACACAAAAATAACTTGATTAGAAGAGATGTTTTGGAGTGTGTATGTGCATAAATTTGTCTAAATGTGTAAGATTCTCACTCAACAACTCCACTACCCAACATGCATTTTCTGTGCTTGTACTATAAGATATAAGCAAGTAAAAACATACAAATTTTTCTCTATACCTTTGAAAAAGATAGCTGTTTTGTAAATGTTTTTAACGTGAATACCTTTGTTTTTTTATGTAAATATATTTTTAATATAAATACCTCATAATGTAAATGAAAACATACTTACAAACACAAAAATGGGCAAACATTTGTCTACTGCAGCCTGAGAAGAAATCCAAGCAAAACGATTCCTGCGTTTTTCCCCAAAACACACAAAACCATCTTTCCTCTGACTATAAAACACCGTCATCATTATCAGCATTGATAGATTCTAAAACGTGTCCACAAATACTGCAGAGGACAGAAATATCTGCTTTCTATGCATTAGGTGCAATCCACAACCTTTCCACAGCATTTTCTATGCAGCCAGAAAGCAATCTTTACTAGTGTTGTCAATTCATGGTATTCAAAAGAGAAAATCGTTCAGTTTTGAGATTTGGGTGCTGCAAATAAGAGTGAGTTCAAGAAACTTCAGGATTGGCAACAACAAATGTTTGAGTTGAGGAACAGAAAATATATTTCCTGCATTTACTGACTTGCTGCAAGTAAAAATCTTATAGCTCATAGTTGAAGATGCCGCCTTACATTATGCAGAATATGTGTCTGGAGGGAAAATGCATCATTAGGAAACCTTGCAATGGCTACACTGTTTTCTCCACAAGTCCGCTAAGCTTGTAAATTGCTTCATTTTAGCCTTTTGACAGTAAAATGAAACATTTTGAAATGCCTCGCTCTGAAAAAAAAAAAAAAAGGCTTGGTTTGGATTCTGATACATGCAATCACATTAAGAGTAAAGGTACTACTTTCCACCTGTTCCGTTCCCATTCAAGCCTGCCAATTTGGCAAATTTCAAAAGCTCGTTGATTTCAGAGTAAGCAACATTTCCCCCCAAAACACTCAACTCACACTTATCTGACAAAAAAAAAAAAAAAANAAAAAAAAAAAAAAAAGAGAAAGAGAAAAAAAAGAAAAAAGATACACATTCACAGATTCAAAGCACAGCTCATTGGTTTGATAAAAGAACCAAGCACAACCGGAGTAAGGTGTTTAAAAAAAAGAACAAGGACGTGATGTAAAAAGAGTCACAGTGATGGAACTCATTATTCCTCAACTGCTTTGAAGCCACCTATTCATCAAATATCAATTTTTGTACTAAATGTCAAGGCAATTCTTTCAGCTTGACTAGTCCTCTGCGCTTTGGCCACCACAAAATACATGTTTCAGGGCTGACTGTCAATTCTGAGAGAATGTGACTCAGTATTTCAGATTCAGAATTTTGCATTTCTTTGTTTGGTGTGAAAGATACACAGAACTTTCAAGGTAAAGATATCTTGGTGATGATGGCAATTCAGGCTCTTGGAGTGCTCTTTATTTAGGGCATCCAAGGTGAATTTTTGTCTTTTGTTGTTTCTATTCTTGATACTACTTGTGATTGGTCCAAATATCACGACTGGTTGTATCACTGGAGGTCCTAAGGGCAGAGCTCAACTGTCTCTGCTGTCGGTGCAAAACATTGCTAGCTGACCCAAACTAGCATTGTTAGCAAACAAAGAACATGGATATTCACCCCTTTTATCACAGGTGCCTATGAAATTTCAAAACTCTGAAATGAGGGTCAATAACCCAGACCTTTGTAAACACACATGGAGAAATATTTACAATAAACTCTCAAAAGCCAAGATAAGAAGGTAACATGTGACTTATAGCCATTCTGCACCCCCTAATGGTCTGAAGTGGCATAAAAAGAACTCAAATTCTTAAAGTTGATAGTGTGCAGTGTTCCAGGATCGCCTGTTTTTTCCTTGATACACAAGTTATCAGAGTGAGTTTGGATTTTTTCCAAAACACAGTTCATCCTACACTCAGTGGTTCAGTTCCTACTCTTCCATCCAACCACCAGCTTTCATTGTCTACATCCCTTTCTCCTCCTTTTCTCTAACATTAACAACTTCTCTTCATCCCTCTTTGCTTTTCCAGCATCACCTTACTTTCATCCCTCCGTCCCCGTCTTTGTGATATCCTATACACAAAACAAAAGCTGGAAGTGGATTGCTTCATCCAGGCTTGGCTAGCCACCAACTCTCTCTCTCTCTCTGCTATTTTAAGCTCCAAGCTCTTTTTCTGTTTCTCTCTCAATTTGGTAGAAAGCATAACAGCCATCGACAGATGTTGAACCCCCCCCC